>ANCB02000101.1:0-228566 GCA_000331835.2 Trichoderma hamatum GD12
TTTAAAAGTATAAGAATATAAAATCTAGAATATATTTAACGTATTATTTAAATTAACTGTTTCTTTAACACTAAAATATAAAAATGCCTGATTGTGAATGTTATAATATAATTTAAAAAGCTAATTGGAAATTATTTTGCAACTTTGTTTATTTTATATAATTTTATTTAAGTAATTTATAAAATAGTAAGAAAGTTACATATAACAGGCTAATATAAATGCAAGTGTAGTTGGTTAATATAGTGATAAAGTTTATTGTAAGAAATTGTAAGATGTGTAAGAAACTGTAAGACGTGGCTAACTGGAGGGGGTGGCGGAGTGGTGATGACCGACCCTATGTATTCTGAGTTTGTGACGTGATATATAAGACTGCTAGTGCTAATATAAAAGATATAGCTGTAGCCTCATGCTGTTCTAACAGAATTTTCTCGACATCTTGCTCACATCTACAATACAGACTAAGCGTTCTTCAACATTAATCCTATCAAAGAGTTATCACATTCCAACGTTCATTCATCAGATATGAACGGTTACGCCAACTCAAAACCACAGTACGGAAAGCGACTACTGACTAACATAGTGGATGATTATGCAACCTACGAACCAGAGCGTGTTTTTCTCTACCAGCCTTTTTCTAGCAACCTCGAAGATGGCTATCGCCCCATCACCTTTAGAGAAACTTCCAGAGCTGTGAACCATCTTGCTCGCGAGTTACTCCGGGAGACAAAAGATGCTACTTATGAGAAGGACAGCTTTCCTACCTTGGCTTATATTGGGCCAAACGATATACGATATGTCATAGTAATGCTTGCCTGTATAAAGGCTCATCGCCAAGCGTTATTTATCTCCCCGCGCAATAGCCTTGAAGCACAGCTTTCGCTTTTCAAAAAAACGCAATGCGCTCAAATCTTGTATGAGTCCTCGATGCAGTCAACTGTAGAGCCCTGGCTTCAGTTCTACCCTATGCCAGCGAAAGCAGTTCCTCCTCTTGATGCTTGGCTTCAATCGACGGCTTCTCATGTGCCATACAATGTATCGTTTGAAGAAGCTCGATTCCATCCTTTGGTTGTACTTCATACAAGCGGTTCCACGGGTATTCCAAAGCCTGTTACTGTTCGCCAGGGAAGCGCTGCCATCGCCGACGACCTACGAGAAGTATACATGGACGGTTCTCCCGTGCTGTGGTCTTACTTTCCCACCATTTGCACGAAAACATTTGTACCAATGCCCGCATTCCATATGGCAGGAGTTGCTGCTGTGTCATTTTTCGGAATTTATTTCGGAACTAAATTGGTTCTGGGGTTACCAAATCGCCCTCTAAGCGCAGACATTGTCGCTGAATGCCTAAAGGCCACTCATTGCGATTCAGCTGTTCTTCCTCCATCAATTATTGAAGATATGAGTATCAATGAAGAACACGTCGGAATTTTGGCCAATCTTAAGATAACTGGCTTTGGTGGAGGTAAGAAATATCTCCTCTTCAATCCTCCTCCCGCTTTTCACGATCTAAAACTGACTATATGCTACAGGTAATCTATCTCCTTCAGTAGGAGATGAACTTGTAAGAAAAGGTGTCAAACTCGGAAATGCCATAGCTTCCACCGAGTAAGCTGAAGAATTGGACCAATAGTTTTGCTCGCAGCTGATATTTTTCAGGGTCGCACCATATGTCATCCATCATCAACGAGACCCCAAGTTATGGCAGTGGTTTATCATCAACGCCGAGGAAATGGGTGCCGACTTCCGACTGATAGAGGACGATGACATTTACGAAATGTTCATCATTCGGAAGGATCCAAAAGAGGCTATGCGGCAGCCACTCTTTTATACTTTCCCTGATAGGACCGAGTGGTCAACAGGTGATATGTATAAAAAACACCCAACCAAGCCAAACCACTGGCAATACCATGGTCGTACTGATAACGTTATAGTCTTCTCAACAGGCGAGAAGCTCAATCCCGTGACAATTGAGGCTGCCGTCGCAGGCCATCCCGCGATCAAAGGCGCTCTTGTGGTGGGACAGCAAAGGTTGCAACCTGCCCTAATATTGGAACCTCGTGAATTTCCAAAAGACGAGAAAGCGGTAAAGGCTCTTATTGACAGCGTATGGCCTATTGTCGACGATGTCAATAAAGTCACCGTGGCTCATGGGAGAATTGTCCGTGATATGGTTGTTCTTGCAGATCCTAGTATGCCATTTACACTCTCGGGTAAAGGCTCAATACAACGGATGACAACTGTCAAAACATACAGTGATTTTATTGATGGACTCTATGCACAACAAGACGAAGGTATTGATATGGGCGGTGAGATTTCTTTGGATACTACCAGTCCAGAGGCTATGGCACAGTCTATCTTGGATATTGTCAGATCCCATATCCACAAGCCAATTGTCAACACTGAGGCGGATCTGTTTAGTACTGGGATGGACTCAATGGAAGTTATTACTCTTTCAAAGATACTTCGATCTGCCCTAGAGTCTGCTGGTGTAAGAGCTGATAAAGATACCGTTGCACCCCGGGTTATCTACGCAAACTCGACAATCAACGGACTGGCAGAGCATTTATATTCTTCGGTAATTACCGGAAGTACTGAAGAAAATGCGGATGCAAAGGAAATCAATGCTCTAGTCAAACTCATATCAAAATACACCACGAATCTCCCGTCTCCGAATACAAACCAGAACAATCCTTCGGACGAAGATCAGACAGTCATCATAACGGGAACTACAGGGTCTCTTGGTGCCTATATGCTCGACATTTTAATCAAAAATCCTCGAGTGGCAAAAATTCTTGCTTTCAACCGTGGCCAAGATGGAGGTAGCTCCCGTCAGCCAGCATACAACGCATATCGTGGGTTAAGCACGGACTTCTCGAAGGTTGAATTCCTCGGTGTCGATCTCTCCAAACCATATTTTGGCCTCCATCTGGAGAAATACAATGATGTCTTGGCCACAGCAGACCGTATTATTCACAACGCGTGGCCTGTCAACTTTAACATTAGCGTCAGTTCGTTTGAACCCTACATTTTTGGGGTGCGCCAGCTTGTGGATTTCTCCAACAAAGCAGCGAAAAGAGTCCCAATTATATACATATCAAGTGTTGGCACTGTTGGTGGCTGGACACGTCCAGAACCAATTCCCGAGCGCCGCCTCGAGGATTTGAGTCTGCCCGCCATGGGCTACGGCCGGTCAAAGTTCGCCGCAAGCTCTATTTTAGATGCAGCTGTTGAGCAATCGGGCACCCTGGCCGCTGTTATTCGCGTAGGTCAAATTGCCGGTGCGCGAGCCAAAAAAGGCGTGTGGAATCCTCAAGAGTTTATCCCGAGCTTAATCGCTAGCTCAGTGCACCTCGGAGTGCTTCCGTCCAGGCTAAGTAGCACGGATGTTGTGGACTGGACGCCAGTCGAAGACATTGCTGGCCTGGTTTTAGACGTCGCCGGAATCACCAGAGAGATTGATCCCTCATCAATTTCAGGATACTTCCACGGAGTAAACCCTTCGGTAACTAGCTGGGCCGAAATCGCGACGGTTCTCCAGAGCCACTATTGTGGAAGAATAAAAGATATCGTGCCTCTGAATGAGTGGATCCAAATTCTAGAAGCCAGTGCTGTCAATGCAACGGCGGAAGATGTGAAGAAAAATCCTGCCATCAAGCTCATCGATGCATATAAGGGCCTAGCGTCAGGTAGTGGCTACTCAAAGTGGGATATGGAGAGAACCATAGCACACAGTCCGACTATGAGAAATCTTGGGCCAGTTGATGAGGCTTTGATGAGGAACTGGTGTGTGCAGTGGAATTATTAATATGCAAAACAATATTTGCAATGATTTCTTGCTAAGGTGCTATTTCCTTTGTGTTTATTTGTTTAGTTATTAAATAATTATTAGCCAAATAGTAAACTAATAAGAACGAATAAATGTTGGGAGTTATAAATTAAAATGCACTTCTACCTAACAACTCTTTTGTGACCAACCATTGGGGAGAAAAAATTAATGAAGGTATCACCATGTTTTACGCTTGATGAATCTCAAAGTCGGTGGGGGATGCACTTTCAGAAGCGCTATTTTGTAAGCTCTTTTTTTCCCTTTCCTTCCATACTAGAGTGCTTCATCTTCCAAAGACATGGGCAATTTCGCTCCAACCAAAAATGTGCTCGTCGTCATCTTATTAATACTGTGCAGGATTATCAGCTACTTTCGCCATTTTCTTAAAGCGTTGAAGCGCGCTCCGCCCCCCTGCATCGACAGCATGCAGCTACGCATATCCTACGTCATTCGCCTTTCTCATACTTTGTACTAGTAGTAGAAGTAGTACTATTACATTCACGTAAGGAATCTTTCCCATGCCTACTATTGCTACTTTAAGGTCTGCCACCGAGTTGTCCGTGCATTAGCCAATAACGGGACTAACAGCGTATTAAAACAAGCCACGTAACGACCGCCAACGAGGACTGCATATGCCAATAAGCAGATAAGCTAAGAAAAGTACATCTCGACTAAAGCGTCGCCATCTAGGCCAGCGCCGTAATGCTGGAAAAAGGAGCAGCCAATGAAAGAGTTGTCATAATCGCGGGGCGCGGGATCTAAGGAGGAGGGGTCACTAAGTACGAGTATGAAGGATTCTGCATCATAATCCAACCTGCTAGTTAATTGCTTTTTTCTAAATACTTGAGTAGCCACGCAAACCAGTTATAGAAGCCAACGCTACTCTTTCTTCACGTCGGCTCGTGTGCTGCATTTTTACGCCCGCTCTTTTTCGGACAGCACCAGCTATTATGGAGGCGGCTCTAACCGAGTTCACGCTCTTCCCTCAATTACCAGCCGAGCTAAGGATCAAAATATGGGAGTTGGTACCAAGACCTAACCGTGTAGTTGGCATTTTACCTCCAGCCTCTAACTGGTATCGTCACTACTATCGCGCAATTGGCTCAAGAGCAAGCTCAGGCGGGGACCACCAAGAGACAGGATCTTGGCAACGTTACCATTATCGATACATCGTTCAGCCCAAAAAACATGCGATATTTCCTCTGCTTCATGTGAACCGCGAAGCTCGAGATGTTTGGCTACCACATTTTTTTCAGCCTTCTCGCCATTCTCGTGTATCGGATCTTGATATTCGATTCGACACGCCTTTCATCAGCTACGATACCGATATTTTTACTGTCTTTGATGGGTGGCCGTCAAGAGGCATCCCTGCGGATGCTAATCTCTACCCCATGATACTTGGCAACGAGGATGAGCCAATGGATGGCTTTATAGCCCTCGACCGAAGGCGAATCAAAAACGTTGCACTTTGTGAAATCCCAGGAGACATAACATCTTTCACTGGCTCTGTTGCCATCCGTCGATTGCCGAACTTGGAAAACCTAACAATCCTGGCTTTGGGACCCAACTCGACTTATCGACCTGCGTCTCTCGCTTCCCAAAGTGACGCTGAAGACAGTCTACCGATACTCGAGATGCTCGCAGTGGATGTACAACGAGGTAGCTCTGACATCTATGAACTTCCTTTAGATCTGGTCCATAAGAGTCCATTTCTCAACGGCTCAAGATTACGGCATGCAATAGCGTTATCTCCCAGTATACGCCCACTATTTCGTTATAAAACATATATTCTATCCTTGCTATGGCATGAATTCAGGCAGAACAATGCAGCAGAAGCAATTTCAGCATCCTGGTGGGAATACACAGAGTATTTGTTCGAAGACTGCCGTGAAGACGCACAGTGCCCTTTGATGCTGAGCGGCTGCGGCGTTGAAGGCCATACAAAACGCGAAATGATGGACTGGGAGCCTGATTTTGAGATTAATTATAAACTTCTTTATGCGACAGAGTGGAAAGATGAGCTAAAACGTATTGGGGTCATTAAAACATAGAATATCATATCTGGGCAAAGGATGGGATGCCGGTTTGTGCTCTTGTACCATCATCATATGTTTTGCTTTAGTTGTCTGTCTTACTGACCCGATGCTCTACTATTATCGCGAGGTGCAGCAATCTTCTAATAACAACTGTATATAAGCCTCCTATTGCTATTTGGAAAATAAATAATGATTCTCACACTTATTAATTGTACGAAGCTTCTAAGCACGTACTCACATTTTATAGTGAACGCTCATATGATGCGACTGCTAGCATAGATAATCCAATTTATCATCATTGACTATCAAAAAAAACCCTCTCGAAGTATAACGCCGGTATATAAGCCAAAGGCGGAATAAACCCGTCAAACATGAGTACACCAATAATGCTTATAATCCTTCTAAATATAGTACTAATTGTTAATTGATATAAATGGCTTCATATTCTCAAAGTCATTTACAATCATTGCTACCTCCCACAGCATCCCCCCGTTACGAAACATATGTCAATCGCACTTTGGTTTTCGTTTAATCCGATTTATAAGGGCTGAGGGCGTGGTGGGATCCGTTGCCGTCATCTCGGTTGTTGATTTCCAGTGAATGGGAGTCAGAGTCGAATAGTGTGTTAGAAAGGTGATTACTGTCTTTGCTAACCGACATCTTCCTTGGTGAGATAGACGCCGCATCGCTGGTATAATCTGTGCTTCCTTCTGTCTCCCTAGTTGTAAATTCTGAGTGAGGACCTGAAGAAAATATTTCTTCATGGTCCGCCGCCTCTGTTACTTTGAGATCGACCTCTTCAAACTCAGGTTGGATAGGCCGAGGAAGATTCCTCGGTGGTAGCGGAGGTGGCACGCGCTTAATTGGGACCATAGCATCAACCGGGGGAGCGCTGATCGATTGCGATCGCAGATCTGAAGGAGAAAGTATCGCAGCCTCTGACTTTTCATCATCCTCGCTGAAAAATGTAAGGCTATCGTCCCTGCCCCAATCACGGTGGATGCTATTCTTGCGACCTTTGGAACTCCAAGGGCTATCATTTACAGCATTATAGAACTCGCTGGGCTCTTCGTAAAGACTCCGATTATGAAAGGTGTTGAAAACAGGGCTCGTGATTGGAGTTATAATTTCATCCGTCTGTGTGCCGGCATCTGACGACTCGTAATGCGGATCGTTACTCCATCGGAGCCTTGAGTTTGGAGTTGATGCGTAGCTATCGCGGTTGCTTCTTGTTTCCACAGTCTCCATGCTGTGTCTATTGTGAAACTTGCCGAAAACTGGGCTTGTTGGGCTTGGGTGGTATTCAAACTGGCGGCTAGACGGCCTTGAACGAGTTCCAGCCTCCACAATATCCAGTCCCTCCTTTTGCAGAGCCAAAAAGCCATATGGATCCGGGTCATCAGGCTCTGGGATGCCGAACAATCTGTCACTAGGGGCCTCGACGTTCACATCACCTGGTGCTGGCTGTCCCTCAAGCTCCTCCATAAGCTCTTCATCAACGTCTGATCGACCTTCGGCGGCCTTTAATGTCTCCATTAACATTTTAAGCTCTGGTGGTGGATGCCGGGCTTTCCCAGCTAATATGTCAGTAACACCTATCGTCTCTCCATAAAAGCGCGCATTTTCGTCAGTGCGCTCAATTATAATCGACCCATCGACTTGGACACCAGCATAAAAGCCACGCGACTTGAGATATGTAAAGTTTGGTCTGTTGGCCTCTTTCCATTTACCATCGTTCTCGAGAACTCCGCCCATGCCGACAGGCCCGGCGACTGCGGTAATCTCTCCGCCCACCGTGGCTCGAACTTTGGTGAAGGCATCCAGGGCCTTGCGATTGTTAATTACCAGGACGCAATCGTAAATGTCCACTCCAACAAGAAAGCCCAAACCGGCCGTGTGGAGCAGAATGCCAGATGGAGGGGACCACGATCCGTCTTCTTGTTTGGCGACGACCACGCCGGAACCGCCGGCTCCGGACACCCACAATCCGGTGCGCATAACAGTGAATATAGCAAGACCGACGCAATTCTCAATTACTTTTTGAGGAATTTTCTTGATAACTCGCTGCTTTCTCTTCGGACCAGCGTCATCGGCTTGGCGTTCTTCTTCTGCGTAGAAGCCATCCTCTGCAGTGTTCCATGTTAGCTTTATCTGAAATGATTGAACGAGGATAGGACAATAGTATGTAACTACAAAGCGACTAGATTTAAGGAGGAAAGAGGGAAAAAAGGAAAAGGAAGGAAAGGCTTTTGTGTGGAAGAACGAGGCGGCATTCGCATAGCTCTCTCTGGTGGGTGGTCTATGTTTGTTTAAAATTCCAACGAAAGAAAATCACGATGTAAAATCAGAATCATCAAAGAGAAAGGTCATACGCACTGCAGAATGATCTCAAGATTCTCGCGGCCTTGTCGCTTTCCTTATCTAATGTCGTCGGCCAAAACGCTTCGCTGCCAATGCGATTAGAGAGCCGATTTACGGGTGCTCCGAGCTTATCCGCCCAGCCCCAGACCTTGTCAAAGCCCTTTTTGCTTGTGGTCTTGGTCGTATCCCAAGATGGCAGTTTCGACGTCACTTTCTGCATCTTTATCGCTTGGAGATTGGGGATTGGAGAAACAGAGTAAGGTCAGGATCGATGTTGATCCAGAGCTGAAAGAGCAGCTGGCGAGAGTTTACGAAGTAGGCAACCTCATGCTCATGCTACAACCAAAGCTATTGCGCAGTGGCGCAGGCGATGTGTCCCGCACTTTATATCATCTAATGGCTCGCACTACCTACCGACTGACTTCCGCTCTTCCCGATTGCCGCCACGGCCTGCTGCTGGCGGGTGACGCATTCGACGGATCAATACGGATCAGTCGGTCGACACCCAGAGCAAGGCATGCTTAGACACTTCGAGAATTTGTAGGGGTCTGCGCCTCGGTCGAAACTACGCAACACATTTACAGCTGCTTAGACAACAGCTCTGTAATCACTGATCAGCGCCCTGTCTTATAGCACGTTACGGAGTACTCCGGTATAGTGCTCTGTGGTACTAATCCTAATCATCCCATGGCCTGTTCTCTGTCCCCTCTTTTTAACCTACTGTGTCAAAAAAAAAAAAGACGGACGACCCTGCTTGCACTTTTGCGATGACGTAGCCAGAGCCTCGCTTTGTAGCAATGCGTACAAGGTAAAGCATGGATTGAGTACCTGAGACACAAAAATTGCATTCATACAAAATAACAACCAACTACAGTCTACAGCGCGTAAAATATCGCGCAGGATGTAGATTTCGGTTGTGTTGTAGGTCTTATCGGATCAGTTTTCTTGGAAAATGCAGCCATAGCATATCCTTTAGCGAAAAAGCCACAGGGTAGTAGGTGCTTACGATGGCCTCAGTATCGTAACTCAGCGTCAATCAGCGCCGCCACCAAATATTTTATACTAGGGACAAAGATGTATTATTTACTGATTTACTATGGGTGCGATCAAGAGGGGCTCAATCCCAACTTGCAGCATCACGGCCTTTTACTAGACAAGCAAAAGAGCATGCTTGTGTTGGTTATGGAAAGAGTTACGAATGTAATGTCCAGAGTAGTAATGCAAGTTGCTCTCGAGCTTCACCAAGCTCGTTGTGAACGCAAAATTTGGTGGGTTTAAAAAGAACAAAAAGGGAGAGGGGTGGCTGACTTTAATTTTAATATTTAATCTTCTTATTATATAAATCTACCCTTTAATGTTTCTCCAAGTCGCTGTGCGCCTTTAGAGGCATTTTTCAACAAATAGACTCGGTTTAGATTAACACCTGAGTCTATGGGCCATACAACTATTTACGATCAATAGTTAACTGCCCGAATTTGCAAGAGTTATAGAAACTAGCTTAGAAAGCGCATAATTCGTTACAATGTAAAGCGTGGTGGGAAGGCTTTTGCTTAGCTCAAGACCACCACGTTATTACTCCACCAACTCTGCACCCGAATAGCCTGGTTGCGTCCAATATCAAAAGACTTCAGGAGATATAAACTCGACATCGTTACCAAAATCGGCATCGGAGATGATGTTGAATAACGCTCTGAGAGGGGACAGGACTCTTACGACGGCGTTTGCGATACAGGTTTAAATTCGGTGGCTGGTTGGCTCAGAAAGGTGTTACGCTTCAAGAATGAGCGAATAATACAAGGTTGTCAGCAAACACAATCGATATTGACGCCAATATCAAGACATGACAGCCTAGACACAGCGTTATCTGAGATAGGTCGCCTCGAGCGATCAGGTTTGAGGCCTTGTTCTTCGATCTTATCTTGCGCCCATCTCCCGTTGTTGTGCTGCAGTCAAGCTACGGCTAGATTGCATATGGGCTTACCTTTACTCATAGTGCCCTCAGAACCAACCAGTTGGTAAGCCGAATGTCGAGATGTAGCCATAGTGACAGAAAATACATGTAGAAACACGAACTTCTTTCTCAACTGACACGTGATAATAACGATATATTACACAAGACCTCTAACGGATAACTCCCTTTTCCGTCTTGCCTGGAAGTCAATGTCTACTCCGTGCACCACTGCATTGCTCGCATTACGGAAAACTCCGTTTACGTATTACTAAGCTACCGGCGTTGCTACTGGCGCATGTCTGATGCTTACATGTACATTTCCCTAAGAAACTTCCAGCAGGTAGTAGCTGAATTCCCTTGCTCTCATACGGTACTCGGTATCCTACGCCTTGATTTACTGAATTAGCATCGCCTCTTTAAAGAAAGACGCCGTACGCGTTTTCATTGAAGGCTGCACCAGGCTCTGTCCAAATCAATAGGTGGTAATGCAGACTTGGAGAATTAAGAGATCAGAGTCGCAGGGATTTACAATTGCTGCCCGATACTCCCCTAAAAACTAGCGGAAGAACCGCTAGCCCCCGCCTCTGTCGATTGACTCTAGGCTCGATAAATGGCATTAATAGTAGGTACCAGGAAGCGCAAAGACCATACGGAGTAGACTTAAGCCTAGTTGAATTCTAGATTTATTCCACTGGTCGCAGTTGGACATTGCAGGGTCTTTTCCATGCAGGCTGTTCCTGGATTGTCGCCAAGACGTTGCTGCCGGAACAGCGGCATCCGTTTCCTCGAATATGCCGACGTGCTAGTAGCAGTAATCCGAGTGACGATCTTTGCAAGGATGACCGATCTGATGTGTCTTCGAGTCCAAGCGCTTGCAATAAGCAAAGTCCGAGTTTCTGTATACGGAGTACGAAGTGCAGTAGGTATAATCCACAAATGCCTGGAAAGGCGGTCCACTCTTTAAGTCTGAAAAGGGAAGTTACGCATTAATATTACCTCCTCTGTATTTGGCAGGTGAGGGTGCAAAGGTGATGCCATGCCATTGACTGATGGTAATGTGTGAAGAGGAACCGAGTCTGTCGCTGAGCTAGGTGACTACTAATATCTACTCTGCCTTGTGAGCTGTCTCATCAGCAACCCTTCCAAGGGATCTATATACTCGAGCATTGGTGCGATTGTATTATCTTAGCATGGAATACCCTGTCTTCCTATTATCATTCATAACATGGAATCGGAATGAAGCCCTTCTCTTTTGGGATTCGTCCATTTCGCTACCTTGATTGCTATTCGCGCTAAGACAAAGCAGACAGGTAGATACACACATTTATTGGCGGTAAGGCAAAGGGAAGGGGGCACCATTGATGTGATAGAATAGTAATATACACGGCGCTAGACACTATAAATTCAGGTTCTACATTGGTCTCAGCTCTCTTTTCTGCGCCACCTTGTGAAAGCATTCCCTTGTGCTTATGTTTTCTAGCCGTAATGGACAACCATACTATTTCAGTTGTCTCATTCACACCTTGCAAATCCTGTACATACGAGGGTATTTCTACCGTGAATCTTAACCATAGTTTGCGTGCATTCAAAGAGAACACAAGGCCTTTTAAAGTTATAGTCATAAAAAGTAAATGCAACAAAACACTGATAATGCTTCATAGACCACATACTTTTGTGAGCCTACGTCCATGTCACATAGACTAAATCCTATGCATTAAGCATAAATGAAATCTCAGGCTTCTTTGACTATTCCATGTCCTATCCTAGTCAATTGAATTCATGCGATAATGGCTCTTTGTGCAGGGCTATACGAGAGCACTAGGACTAAAAAAGAAAAGATTCAAGGCGATGGAGTAGTAGGTATTACAACGTTACGACAAAGGAAAGCGGGATACCCGTTGTCGCATCTTTGTAATTAGTCTTCTCCTGTTTAGTATTGCACTCTATAAATCGGAGAACGCGGGTATCATAACTTCATCTCGAGTAACTACGCACATTCTTGAAAGAGCTAATTAAGTAAGGGTGCATATTTTCGGACTTACACTATGTGCCGTGATAGAATTCCTTGGATATTTTGTTTAAGCGCTTTGACTAGGATTTTTGACCTTCCTCAACTGACACCATGTCGATACTTGGAGGGAAAAGGTAGGAAATTCGAACAACAATCAATATATTAAGTCCTGAGTTTCCGAACAGACTTAAGAAATGCAACTTCGTGAAATAATACATTGATATAGTGCTTACCAAACATTTAATCTAAAAAGGATAGTAGCTACAAAAGTAATCGAGAAAACCGACGGTATTTAGCCAGACTTTATTTGATCTGGTGAGTATTTAGAGATATAACATGCTAACAGTAGATACATAAGAGACTAACAGTAGTATAACTGGACAGTGAATAGAGACTTATTCTGAATATAGAAACTATTTCTAGCCTCACGCCGAAATGCGTTAATTACAATACTCTTTATTCTTACGTATTCTGGAAAGAAGTTCAGCGCAGCTTCGTACGGCGAACATGCGCATGAGTGTTATTGTGACTTGGATGAAAGGTTACTGAGCGAATGGTATGCTTAATAACGGTTGCTATCTGAGTAATTCGAAATACGTACTCAAGAACTGAAAATAAACTATTAAAATCTCATGATAGGGCCGAGGGAAAAAGAAGAAGCTTATGCTTAGAAGAGATTATTATTACTACTATTAGGTAGTTGACCAAGGATTCATGCAGACAAAAGACAGAGTAGAACGCGAGATATCCGAGAATAGAATAAGGTATATTACGGAGCAGCGAGATCTCAAATCTAACTCCTCTCCAGCGTTTCATTTGCCAGTTAGCATAAACACTAGCAGGCAGGGAATACTATATATGGATACGAAGATTCCTAGTGCCGGAAAATTGGATAGCATTCATAACTCTAGCAGCTCGTAAAGACACAATTGCTCCCCCGAATCGTAGAATAATTGCCTTATTTTAAAAATTTTCCTCTTGACTGTTGGCCAGCACAATTCATGGATCGCAAACTTTTGGCATCACCTTCCGCCCAATTTCTGACCGAGGTACTACATCGCTGTCATGACTGTTTTTAGCTCCGGAAGCTAGAGCGAGGGGTGCAGGAGAAACCCCACTGCTCTAACCCCTTTGTATATTATTCTCCCGCTGCTTGTGCTCCTTGATCGCGTTGTCGTATTTTGTTAGTTTCTCAAGAGCGAAACAGCATCCTATATTTTGTGTAGCATTTGATGGTACGGCTGAAGCTCTATTTTTCACCTTGGTCACCGCGCCTACGTTTTCCTAATGCCATTAGGACTAATATGCAATACTACTATGGCTGTTACTCCCGTGCTCTTATAGCTTCCTAGTAGTATTATGTTCTCCAACCACCCGCTCCGCTAAAATCACGATAGTTACCTGTGGAGCATCTCCTGTTTGCCCGGTACCTACTAACTTGCCCTAGCATTAGCAAGAATTCTCACAAAAATAGCTTGCCGGATACCCGAAATATGACACTGATTTTTCCACAGTTGTATTACTGATTGCGCTCCATAATGTTTCGAAGTTTCATTCACACCACTCAAATGTTTTCCGGATCCAGATGGCGGCGAGTCTGTTTTACTATTGTCTCTAGCTGAAATTGGAAGGCGGATGGCTTTCTCGGCCCGATGCTACTTTCTGGCTGGCTTTCTTAGGCATCTGCCAATCGTTGTTTGGTGTCAGCTGGCCCTGGGCGGACAAGCCGTTGCTGATAGCGTGGAGGTGGATACGGAGGGTTTCTCGGTTTGCATAACTTATAGTACTTGCCAAAATGGGTAGGAGAAGTATTACTCAGTGCTCAGCGATGTCCGACCAAGGCCACAAGCGGCATTGTTCTGTCCTGCAATTTAACGTACTATGATGCTGAGAGTAATCAGTATATATAGGTCGATCTGTGCCTAGAGTGAGAAAGAAGATCATCCAGACTTGGCGTTCGGGTCGATCTAAACGTTTAGAAGGGCGCTGATCGTCTTTGTTGAAAATGAAGGCCTTTTCCTTTTTAGGCTCTTTGGCAGTGTTGCCTTCCCTCTGGGCTCTGCCAACTGAGGGTGCCTCTAGCAAGCTCGAGAGCAGGGCCTCGTCGTGGTTCCTACCCAACATCGACCACACGACGGGACCTGTTAGAGGTTATGCTCCTGACCTTTTCAACAGTGGCGGGTCGCAGAATTTTAGCTACCCTGTCTATAAGACAGTAGCATCTGGAGACTCAGCAGGCTTTGTAAATGCATTGACCTCTGATGGACCCAGCGGCGGCCTGAGAGACAACTGCTACCTGGCCGCAGAGCCGCGTGTTATCTACCTGCCTCCGGGTTAGTTTAAAAGTGATCCGCTATTACTGAATGATATCCTAAACTGTCTGCCATAGGAACCTATACACTGTCAAGCACTGCGTTCTTTTACACAGACACAGTCATCATTGGTGATGCCGCCAACCCTCCCACCATTAAGGCGGCGGCTGGCTTCAACGGTAACTATCTTATTGTTGCCGGCCAAGCTGATGGCAGTGCCCGTCCTTGCGGCGGCTTTTTTGGCGAAACCCACTTCTCCATTATGAGTACGTTTAAGATGCTAAAGTGGGAGCTGTGTATGTATTGTGCTAACGTGTTTCTTTCAGTCAAGAATGTCATCCTCGACACCACGGCTAACTCTGGCAACTCTGGCTTTACTGCCATGAGCTGGGCCCTTGCACAGAACTGTGCTCTGGTATATTATCCCGCTATGCTTTCTTTTCTTAAGCGGAACCAGCCTCCCTAACGTGCATTATTAGGTCAATGTCAAGATTAACATGCCCCAAGGGGTTCATACTGGTACGCCTATAAAATGATATACAAATATGAAGCCCTGACTAACACATTGTTTGTTTGAAGGTCTATCCGTCGGATCTGGATCCACCATCTCGGTCTCGGATGTCTCATTTAGCTTTGGTAACATTGGATTGCACTGGAGTGGTGAGTATTCTGTATTCAGCCATTAGGCGAAATTCTGAGCTAACTTTGTTCCACTAGGCTCTCAGCAGGGCCAAATCAAGGGCATGACATTCACTGACTGCACTAACGGTATTGTCATTGATGGCGGTAATACTATCACCATCCTAGCCCCGACATGTAACACTGTCGGCCGTTGTATCACTTATAACTCTGGTGAACCTTGGGTCGCTGTCATTGACGGAACTAGCATCAACTCTGGTGACTTCTTTACCAGTGCTGTTGGGTTCCCCAACTTCATGCTCGAAAACATTTCCAAGGACACAACCAACACCAACATGGTTACTATTAGCGGCACAGTCAAGGTTGGCGGCTCTACCAGCCTTGGAACCTATGTCTACGGAAACACCTATGGCGCAAACCCCGTCTATCAAACCAACCCGACTTCTCAGGCAGTAAGCAGGCCTGCAGCGCTTGCCCCCGGCGGCAAATATCCCGTTATCAGCGCCCCACAATATGCCACCTCAACTATCGCAGATGTTATCAACCTGAAGGACTCATCTCAAAACGGTGGACACACTCTTCAGGGAGACGGATTTACTGACGACACTGCTGCTCTCCAGGGAGCTATCAACACTGCAGCCAGCGCAGGCAAGATTGCTTACCTGCCATTCGGTATCTACATTGTAACCTCAACCATCACTCTCCCTCCCGGAACTGAGCTGTATGGCGAGGGTTGGTCCACCATCTCCGGATCTGGTAGCGCTTTCTCCAATGAGAGCAACCCAACTCCTGTTGTCCAGATTGGTAGCACCCCTGGCCAGAAGGGTGTCGCCCACGTCCAGGATATTCGTTTCACTGTCAACCAGGCCCTGCCCGGTGCTATCCTTCTCCGAATTAACATGGCCGGTAACAAGCCTGGCGATGTCGGTGTCTTCAACTCTCTCAACACCATTGGCGGTACTCGTGATACATCTCTCAGCTGCAGCAGTGAAGCAAACTGCCGTGCCGCTTACCTTGGTATTCACCTGGCTGCTGGATCTTCAGCTTACATCGACAACTTCTGGTCTTGGGTTGCTGACCACTCCTCTGATGGAAGTGGCAAGGGCATTCGATCAGCCGTCAAGGGTGGTGTTCTTGTTGAGGCTACGGCCGGTACCTGGTTGACGGGTCTTGGATCTGAGCACAACTGGCTCTTCCAGCTTGGTTTCCACAATGCTGCCAATGTTCTCATCACTCTTTTCCAGAGTGAAACTAACTATAATCAGGGCAACAACGCCGTTGTTCTTCCTGGACAGCCCTTCACTGCTACTGCCGCGGACCCCAACTTCTCGTGGTGCGGTGGCAGCGACAAGACTTGCCGTATGGGTCTTGCCCAGTGGTATACTGGCAGCAACAGCAACATCTTCCACTATGGAGCTGGTAGCTGGAATTTCCAAAGCTTGACGGGAGTTACTCAGGGACTCATGAACTATATCCAATCCACAATCTCCGGTGCCCATCTCTTTGGATACACCAGTGGACCTCAAACTGGATTTACAATGAGACTGCCCGACGGCACTCAGTTTGGCAATGGCGGAAATGACGGGTTTGGCGGATCTTGGGGAACTTTGATTGCGGGCATTAACAGCCAGACTTAGATAGTTCCTAGTAGAGCTAGTGCATTTTGTATATAACACTAAATAACGTATTTAGAGACAATCGAAAATTAGTCAAATTCCAATTGATTAAATTTATCTTTGATCATGCTCCGGAGACGCACATAACTCAAAGTTGTTAGATCGTTTGAAGTATCATGAAACTATATCCTTTATTACGTTGGAGATGTAACCAATCATACCGAGACCAATGTCCCGTTACTCTTTTATCTCAACTCGCTTGGTGTTGGAATGAAGAGCTATCATAAATTGTGAATGCGTACAATCCAGCTAGCAGAAATGTGCATTGCTATAAGAGTAATCTAGTAAGTGTTCCCCGCAGGTACAGAAGGATGATGCCAATCTTGCTCAAACCGGGCCCAGCCTCCATGTTCGGGTTCACTAACAATAGAGAGGTTGTAAATAACCATGTCATAGTACCCATCTCGGGGCACTTTGCCACCACAGACATTCCCACCTACAGCTACGTTCAATAATATGTTCATGTCTCGAAGTGGTCG
Organism: Trichoderma hamatum GD12; assembly: GCA_000331835.2. Classification (NCBI taxonomy): domain Eukaryota; kingdom Fungi; phylum Ascomycota; class Sordariomycetes; order Hypocreales; family Hypocreaceae; genus Trichoderma; species Trichoderma hamatum. Next base: position 17,292 of record ANCB02000101.1, read on the forward strand.
AGTCCCATTTGGAACTTCACCCTTCATTACAGGCCTTCCATCAATGTACCAGATCATTCTCCCCTGACCAGGTACGCCGTTGGGCTGCTCCCAAGCAAAATCATATCGCACAGGACGAGTGTGCATGTCGGGAATACGAGTACCTAAAACTCGGTGCTTCTGTGGTTCGTGATGAAATCCCCAGTGCAGACAAGAGCGATTTTCATGATCTCCGTTCCAGGTTTCTGCAATGTCAATCTCGCCATCAGTGGGCCAAGAGAAAGGTTCTCGAGGCAGAAGCCAGAAAGCGGGCCAAATACCCTCAGCGCATGGAGATAGTATCGTGGCGGTTAAAACACCTTTGTCGCGCGCCAGAGTCTGTCTGCTGACCAGGCGAGCTGAAGTATATCGCTGCTCTGGTGAAGGGGCAGAATTGTTTGCAAGAGCTCGGATGACAAGCAAACCTTCGGGTGTACTATATCACAATTAGAACACCTTTGCTACGCATCTCACCTCACATTCAGCTGCAGCCTCCAAATCCAACCTACTGAAAAGCATTTTGTGGTTCTGCAGTATAAAACTGCAGCTCTTGATTCCCCCATCCATCTGGCCCATTGCCTAGCTTTGCATCCCACTCAAGATTGATCGGAACATTGGTATAAAACTGAGGCTTCCAGTATACCTCGCCGCGAAATGGCGGCACAGCTGGCGGGTGAGGTGGAACAGCTGGCGGGTGAGGCGGCACAGGTGGTGGCTGCGACGCTTTTCCTGGCTCGACCAGATGGTTCAGTTCTTGTTTGAAACGATTCAAGTGATCTTTCCACGGCATATTGGCCCAATGTTGATGCAGGTACGGACTGGTAGGGAATACAGCACACTAGATCGTTCGAGGCCGTTTTGCGAGCCTTGGGCGTGAAGGGATTGTAGATATCAGCCAAATGGATGCTCTTTCAGTGACGTATGGTGAGTCCTGGCCTCGTATAACGACTTGGCATAACGTCACCTGACCGCTGACTGCATTTCACACGGGGCATTTGTAAATTAACGCCACACTGGCCTGCTTTGGGGCGTAATTCATTGAGCTGGCCAGCAGAATATTCGGCAGCGTGGCTTGGATGAAGGATGCATGCATTGGCGAGCTACCCTTAAACAAAAAAAAAAAAAAAAAAGCATACGGCAAGACGTACTCCGTCCCTAGTTAGTGTATTTATAGAGAAAGATATTGAGGGTTATTTACATTAGCATAGATAAGAGATTAAGCTTTGCTCGTTTCAATATGTATTGGATTCCTGTACCTGGTATTTTAGAGAGAAGGGACCGAAGCAGATCTGCCAAGTGAAGCAATAGAAGTACTTAGACGCCTAAGGAATAACGACGAAGTATGAAAAAATTGAAATCATTGGGGCATTTTACACTTTGCCGGGAACAATGGTCAGCTCATTGCTACATCACTTGCTGAGTATGAACTCTTGATTCATCTAAACCGGGGTTTATAGGCCAGTTGTGTACAGTACCTGCATACCGCCTCTCTGTCGGGTCCTGCTCTTAGTGGATGTGTCGCAGTCACTAAGACATGCTAGAAGTTTAGTAGTATATTAGTACATACATAGTAGGTAATTTAGGTATGCTTCCACTGGCATGTCGCGCAAACGAGCACAGCCCAAAAGTCAACAGCTGTGGGGGCCGCAGGGCGAGTTTTAGACACTCGCGGCAAGCACTTTAGAGCGCATGTGCTAGACAAAACCTGGAGCGCTGCGGACGCTACGGAGTTGGAGGGTTACATGCATGCGGCCTGGAACTAGCGAGGCGACTGGTATAGTATAGAGTGTAAAGATATAATATGTGGGTGAAGTACCGGTATGTAAAGATGTTTTGGAGACATCCTGTATCCCTTCAAGCAAGTTAAAAGGCCCGGCTCTGAGTCGTTTGTTGGCTACGGTAGCAGTCTTTCTGTGGTGCCTTGCCCATGCATGCCCGGCGGCTGGTACAGTGCCGCGATGGATGGAGACTGATTTCCATGAAGAGGCGAATATCTATTGGCACTCCAAGTTGACCATCTAATTTCCCGTGATGGCCAAATTTTTATGGAATAAAAAAGATTGAAAAGAGAGGCCAGGAGAGAGGGAAAGACAATGGCGGAAATTAGGTAATGGAAAGAGAGCAGCAGAAAAAAAGATAGATTAGGAAGCGATGGTACCCTTTTCTAGAAGCAACCTTTGACACTTCTGACACTAGGCTAACTAATGTAGGTCAGACAAGCGGGTATTGCGCGCATGGATTAGTCTGACGCATCCTTCCAACAAGTTTTCCGGCTCGCTTCATTTGCGCCATCAACACCACTCGTTGAGTTATTTGTCGCCAGAAGGCCCGGAAAGGTCGTACTATCAAGCACAATATATTGGATTTGTGAAGCCCATCCGCTTTGCCCAATGGCCCCTCAATCCCCGATCGATGCCCGAGATTCGCCCGGCTCGTCCGCGAGCGGCGAAAAGAAACGCAAAGGCAACGATGGCTCTACTGGCAAGAAGCGCGGATACAGCGAAAGCACCGCGCTCGCCAACGGATCCAGCAGCCATATCGTGCGGCGTTCAAGTATAAGCAAGCCCGGACGTGATCAGCGCGACGAGCCCATACTCAAGCACCACAAGAAGCGGAAGCGCCGTCAGGTCGCCGAAGACCGACCAAAAGACAATGGAGACCAACTCCAAGTCTCATCCGAAGCAACAACAACATCCTTATCGCGACAAGAGAGCCCTGTCATAGACTTCGACGGCCTCAGCCGACCGAGTATTGGTACACGCCAGCGATTAGAAGAAAGCGAAGAAGACAGAGCCGCTCGACTTGAGCGTATGAAAGGAGCCGTCAAAACGCTACTTGAATGTGTCGGAGAAGACCCGAACCGAGAGGGCCTCTTGGCCACACCCGAGCGATATGCTAAAGCCATGATGTTTTTCACTCAGGGCTATGAACAAAACGTATTCGACATCGTCAATGGCGCAATCTTCCAAGAAGGCCACAACGAGATGGTTATAGTAAAAAACATCGAAGCTTTTGCTCTTTGTGAGCACCACTTAGTGCCCTTTACAGGCAAGATACACATTGGGTACATTCCAAATAATGCCGTTATTGGTATTTCCAAACTTCCACGAATCGCCGACATGTTTTCTCGCCGGCTGCAGATTCAGGAGCGCCTTACTAAAGAAATAGCCAATGCTATTTTCGACATCCTGCAGCCTCAAGGAGTGGCTGTAGTTATGGAGTCCAGTCACCTATGCATGGTTATGCGCGGGGTGCAGAAGACGAGCAGTACTACCATTACGAGCTGTATGCTGGGCTGCTTTGAACGCAGAGAAAAGACTCGAAATGAGTTTCTCAGCCTGATTAATGTTAACCGCCTTTGAGGCGTAGTTCTTTTCGCTTCCAGTCCTATATTCAACATTCTGCCACTGGCTTTAACGGTGAGCTTCCCCCCTCACACGTCTTTAAGGGCAAATGATACTCTTGCATCAGCCTGTTTGCAGCCACGCCCTGCATTCCACCGTTCTTATTTTCTAGCAAATTACTTGACCTGGCTGAAAAGCATGGCATTATAATGTATGCCAAAATGAAATCGCTTTAGTAACACACAGATAAATACTGAGTCCACTTTTGCCATGTTCTATATCATCAGCAAATATATTTCTCCTACTGCTTGCGCAGAATTAATGAGCCTCGTTTTCTGATGTCTTTGGATTTGGAGCGTAACTTTACGCTTATGTGGCCTACTCGCTTAAACTATCTCTAAACATCCTTTTCTTGTTCTTTTGGAATATTTCGATCAATGTTCAATACTTATATATAGGCTCGGTATTGAATCTGTCTTTAACATCTATCAAAGGCTAATATGGGCAGCTAAACCCATCACCGAAAGTTGGCTGTAACCCTCGTCGTAGAGTTTTCCTAGCTGTATTTTCTGGACATGGAATTTGCTTATCACTATGTCTATACGTGATTGGCTGAACCAATCCAGTTAACTTAGCTGAGCCTTGTCGTATTCTAATGATCGACATATATAAGCGTAAAAGACAATCATGCTGAGCCGACTTCTACAGCGCATATTGAGGATAATTCTTCGGATACGTTATGGATGTTATGTCTATATCGCACCTGATATGGCAAGGCATTATGATCTTAAATCTCACTAGTCTGTGGAAAGCTCCAAGGGAGGACGAATTATCAGTTTGGTCATCAAGGAAGCAGTCTATTTCTCTCCCAGATGATCATAGCTGCCCTAGTTCATCATCCTGGTCAATTCCGTTAATATAGAGCCCCCCCCAGAGCACTTTGATGAATCACACATCGGATTGTTTTATCCTTTAACTGTTCCATTCTTCTTTTATTAAGCTGTATTGGGTATCAGTGAGACAAGTAGTTATTTACTTGCCTCCGGTAAAAGTTGCGATACGAACAGAACATGTACAGTCACCGAGGCACCGTATTACATTATTGCATTAGTATTTTAAGCTTTTACATGATAGCAACTATGTGCCCCAACTAGCTTCAGTAATATAAACTTCCCCATGGCCCTACCAATTACCAGTCCTCTCCGGGCAACGCGATCATAGTGCCCTTCTTTGTGCCATCGACTCCTCCCAATGTCAAAGCAGCATTGACGACACCTCCCAGACCCTCTCCTGCAACGAGACCAGCAGCAACGGAGAATGCGTAAGTCTCGAAGCCTTTTGGGAAATATTTCCGCCACCACCACGATGTGATACTGCCAAATAAGATGGCGCTGAGAATAGGTTAGCATGGCTCTTCAATTAGTAATTATTGGAATAGGACGAACTTAGCATATCCACTATCAATTCCCAAGACCCACGCGACGCCAATTGACATCCAGTTCGGTAGGTAGCTGCGATACTTCTCTCTGGGGCCGACAAGGTAGAAATTCTTGAGAAGCGCTTGGAGGGCGCAGACAACACCGCAGACGATGGCAAAGATCCCTGAAGACAACGGAATTGGAAGCTTTGGAAGAGTTACAGCCTGGGCAACTGCCTGCCAAGCAACAACTGATGGGGCTGAAAAGGGACAATGCTCAATCGTTTGATCGCGGATGCAGGGGTATGCAGACATGAACAGGACGAAAATACCAGGGGCGAGAAAGATGGAGACCAAGGCGCCAGCAGCTTGAGCGTAAAACTGAAGCTTAGGGGGCGTTCGAAGAAGAAATCCAACTCGGAAATCGCTTACCAAGTTGGTAGCGACATCGGCAGTGCCCGAAGCAATGTTGCCTGCAATAAGGTTGATTCGCTGAGCGTCCTGAATTTGGTAATGACCCTTTGTAATACCGCCAAAGACAAGTTGAGACGCCTTGGAGGAGGCAGTAAGCGGTGCGGTATCGGTAACGGCGCCTCCGTAAATACTGAGAAATGCAAATACTAGACCCAGAATGCAGGCAAGGATAGCCAAGCCTGCGTTCATATGAAATTGCAGCTCGCAGACGAGGCATGCAACAACCACAAAAGTGATCGTGCCGCTTAACCAGACCCAGATGGGCACTTGGTCCTCTGGAGGCGCAAAATCTTCCAAAAGGGTCGATTCTTCATTTGCCTTTGCTGCTTGCTTCTGAAGGAAAGTATTGTTCTTGCCTCGGGATTGCAACGCGCCGTTGATCGAGCCAGCAAAGGTGCGGAGAGCATACTTGACACCATCATAAATGACACGAATGTGGATGAGGAACTCAACCAAGCTGTACACGATAAGCACCATAACACCGGGCCATAACATCCAGTATCGAGGTGAAGGAACCCAACCGGGGGTGCCGATTCCGCTCATACTGTTGAAATTTACCAGGCCTTCCCACTTCCCTTCTCCAATGGGCTTGCCCACGCATTCACCGTAATGAACAAGCAGAGGTCCAACCAGGCCCCAGGCGACAACGGTACCTAGCCACCAAGAGACAGCAGCATTGAGACCAACAAGAATACCGGAGCCAAAGAAAGCGGGCGTCAGCTGAATGTACCAACCCCAGTTCTCGATATTGAGTGCACCATTCTTGTATCCGCTCCAGATATAAAACCAAGTGAATATATGCCAGTTGTGTAATATGCCGTCTGCATATTGAGATACGACAATATGAGTAAAGGCACCTAGGAAGGTGTATCCCAATGCCTTGACTTTTCGTATAGCATCGGTGGCGCCACCGCTAACGGCGTGCATAGATCGGACTATTGGAGAATTAATTATGTTTTCGTACTCTTCACTCTAGAGTAAGAACTTACTGCAAATAGCAGTCGCTGTAGGTGTAGGGAATATCAGGTTTAATTCTCGCGCAACGTTTATGATGAAGAACTTTCGAAGGGGCACCGCGGCGAAGAGGCCGAAGAACGCACACACGAGAGTAATGGTGAGGATGCGGCCGAAATCGTCCTTGGGGTTATCAGACAACAGGCTAAGGCGATACATTGCAGGCAAACCGGCAACGAAAAGACCAGCCATGCCACCAGCACCTGTTGCAGAAGCTTGGATAATTGAGTTCTCTTGAGGGCCGAAGCGAGTTCCGATACCGGGGACGCCGGGGAGGACTTTGGTCAGGAGAATGATGAAGCCTGCAATGGGTTGATTAGCTTAAAGGTTAAAGGAGGTACTCTGTCCATGACGGTAGAGCACGAGGCGCACAAATAATTCGTGTATGACTTACCATAGCCGAAAATAGCACCAAACATGGTAGCAGGAAATGTGAATCCAGTCTTGAGACCTATTGAGATTGACTGTTAGGCATAGTTTCTTTCTAGGAGCTGATAACTTCATGTTCCGTAGGGTCAGGGAAGATTATGAATCGCTATAGAGTAATTTTCTTGCTTACCCAAATATACATTTGAAGCATTGACTAGGGAGCCCAGAACGATTCCGGTGAGGACCGCTCGAACGGTCAATGGATTAGGTTCAGGTTCAACCCCTTTGGGTGTAGGGAAACTTGTAAACAGGTCTGTGATAGCTTCATCTTCTGAGTCTTCATCTTCAGGTTTGAGAACGACCTCCACAGACACTCGCTTCTCCTGGACGCCACCTTCGTCGCCCAAATACTCGGGCTTCTCAGTAGGCGCACCCATAGTGACAGCCTTTTCTTGCACCTTTTAGTACTGTTCCGTTATACAGAGCTGAGACAAGAACCAAATAGGTTGGTGTCAAGGAGACAGTCTCGGTGTATCATCGAAGACAATCTACGAAGATGAAATTTGAGGCCTCGCCGTAGTATTTAATATGGTTGATGCCAAGCTACTGGAAGGTAACATTTGAGACTAACGCATGCCAAGGCTATAAACACCAGTTCACAGGGCCATCTACAGGCGCTGGTATTGTACAAAGACCGAAAAAAAGTTAACTATCATCCTTCAGGAAGGCACCTTTGTTTAGTTAACAAGTGTTTGGTATTGTGGATAGGAACTTTTTTCGGGTGTTGGTTGCTAGAACATTAGACAAATGCGGGAAACACCCCATCAAGAATGATACGCCTAACCAAGAAAGTGATATCTCCGTAAACCTTGCTGGAGGGTGCAAAATAACAACCAACCGATCTTGACTGCAGATGATCGGGAAGAACATATTTCATACCGCGCTGCAGCTAGAACCTATGGGCGCGAACTAAGGACGCCGTTTACCTTCACATGGCCTCCCAAGCACATAAGTTCCTTCGAAGACCAATCTCTGAATCGTGAAATCCAAGGTGGAACCTGCGCACCTCCGCGATATGACTTGAGGCGGCAAAATAAGTTGCCTCCCGTACCTATTATCGCTTATCCGGTTGGTTGCCAGATTAAGCGCTAGTCAGATAGTGCGGCAAGGAAAGTTGAACACTGTGAATTAAACAGAGCTGCTAAGAAGCATGGGGCGGTATTCACTCGTGTTATCGTCGGGACAATTGGCTCTGTTGCTTATTTTTCTTTCTTTTGTCGTTTTGCTACAGTCTCAAATTTCCTGATACAGGGAGCTGCTGCTGGACATATCTACTGTATTCGCTCAAAATATTGGACTGTGGATTCTGATGAAAATCTCTCCACTATTTACTACAGTCAGTCAAAAGATTGCCAAGAACAGGTAGGGAATTACTTTGTAAAGAAAGACCCACAGTCCAGCTTTTCAAGGGGATGCGGTATTTGGGCGCGTATTTACACTTAGAGCTACCAAGACTAAGACGATCAATCGCATTTGTACATGTTACGACCGATATGAACTTGAGATATATTGAAATGTGTTACATGTGAGTCACAAATGCGATTTTGGATGGCTGCAGATTCCTGCAATTTCGTCGCCCGCTTCACGAGAAGTCTGTTCAAGAAGGGCGTGTTCTCTTGAGGCTTTAGCAGTAAGAGCTATTGAAGGGTAGAAGTGGATCTCAGGACAAGTTGATACTTACCGATCCCGTTTATACAATATTTTACGTACTACTAACCCACGTCACTTTAATTCCGCGGGTTCTCCCATGTAGGCATAGATATGGCCACGAGATATCAGTCACACAGTATTAAGAACAAGGTCCCGTTTTAACCTTACTCTGGTATGTTTCTTAAAGCAAATAAGGATAGATAAGCTAATCCCAAGAAAGAAAAGCGGCCGAATTGTTTGCCCCTGCCCTTAGTCCACGCCACACCACCAAGGAACCTTTGGATCTCTTGGCTGGCTATTTACAGAGACAGGGTGGTCATGAAATTGGAACCTTTGTAAATGCAAGACAACACGAGCACGCTCTGCAGTGGGTGCTGGTGCCAGAAGCGAAAGCTGCCTAAATACTCAGCAACGTGATCTTTTCTATGGCTGAATTATGGAGCCTGTCCTTTACACACATATTCCAGATGTTGTAGGGGAGACAGAGTGCGGCGTAATAAGTATCGCATATGATATTCCTGATTACTACTTCAGTTTCAGAAACTGAGAACTGGTCAATATCGTGGAAGAGCAAAGACAGCTGTGGTGGAGAGTTGCGTCTCCCCGGAGAACTTAGTGCGTGAGCTGGTCTTGGCTGCTGCGCCAAGCTGTGCCAGGCCGAGCCAAGCTTAGCCCCCAAATACCTACCTGAGCGGAGCATCTTGGCGCTTTGTCGTTTTAGTTTAACTGCCTTGATGGCCAGTATCACGCTCAATGTACATATATAATGGGCGTTTCAAGTAATAGCCGCTGCTAGAACCTTGTGTATTAATCTCGTGATGGCGCTAGAGATGAATGGCCGGGGTGAGCTGCGTGACCGTGCATGATGCACCTACCTAGATGCGTAAGAGCAATGGTATCGGAATCGTGAAAAACGCGAATGGAGCAGCTGTACAGGCGAATGCCCGGTGTACCCCCATACGGACATCTGATGGTAAGATTAGTCCAATTACATGTCTGACCCCATTTCTCAGGGCGCATGCTCCGTCACCCATCGGGGTATTACACATACAAATTCTCCTAGGGCGCGCAGCACAGTCAGTCATTCGTTTCTTGTTTGCATGATACAGCAAGTCGAGAGGAAACCTGTGGCCGTGTTTGTTAGCATTTCATGGTGTACGGCTGGCATTTGGAGCAACCGATATCCGAGTGTGCTCACCTCCGTGTCCCAGCCGTCTGTAAACGCGATGTGGCCCATGGTTGGCATCTGAGCATGAGTAGCGACCAAAAATGCCAGTAGAGCGACACCTAGCAGAAGGTCCAGCAGCAGAATCTATAAAATTAACTAGTCATATCAAATATCTAAAAGGGAAAATTCTACGTTCTGAAAGAATAAAGTAACGGGCCTTGATACTTGCCGCCCTGGCGGATATAGGGAGTAGTATTGTAGATGAGACGTGACGAATAAGTGTGTTTAAGACATGACTTTTATAGTTAGGTAATAAAGCGTTAGAGGCTGCTGAGGGAGGTGTACAGTCAGCACGGAGAGAATTTATTAAAGATTTTGACAGTCTACTATCGTAGAACTGTGACTTGGTTTAGGACATACGAATGGTTACAACGATATCCCGCGTATCTTCTTGAACTGGTATCCTTGTAACTCAGCTTAGAGGAACTTTGTGTGAGTTTATTGGAGCCATGTCCGACAAGTCGTTGATACATGAATATTAAGTTCTAATAAATAAGGAGTCTATGTTTGGAGCATCGGCACAATATTTTTACCAAGTCCAGATTAGTCGTAGTGATTCATCTGATTCAATTCGGTTTAAAATATTTACTAGCGGATGTTTTCAGAGACCTAGAGAATCCTTCACTTGTGAACCAAGCTATTCCGTATAGCTTGTGATTATCCCATCGCTCTTCTCATGGATAATTGCCATAATTTCCATATCCCCCCTTTGGTGCTGGGTAGTCTTTATAGTCTCCGTATCCTCCCTTTGGCGGCGGATAGTCGCCATAGCCACCATAGCCACCGTAATCGCCATATCCTGGATCAGCTTCTGGTGCAGCGTTGGGAGCGGCTTCGGCGACGGGGCTAGCCAGAGTCGAGGGGATTGCCGCAAGTAGAGTGACCCAAAACAGTTTCATGATGAAGATTTTGGTAAGTTATTAGACTTATAAGGCTTTGGTGTTGAGTATGTGATACTGTAGGTTTTTAATGTCGTTCTTGAGATGCTATTCTATTTGGAGAGCGGAAGCGGCTCATTTTTAAACGTAAAATTAGCGAGCATTTTGATCGTCAGATTAGATCATATTTAGTCATACGATGTTAGCTGAACGATTCTTTATTCTGTATTTTAAAGTATAATTGAAACTATTCATATATGACGCCCTGTCGATATGTCTTGAGGAGGCAAGTTAAACTTTACTGAAGCAAATCGTGTATTTCAGACGGTAACTAAACGATTGGAATAACGCCACAACTCCTAAGTGCCTGCCACTACAGAAATACATACTAAGGAGCTAGCTATAAGAATGAACCGGCTCGAACTAACTGCGTCGTGGTACGCAACACGTGTGGGAAAAAAAATAGTGAGCAATGCACAATCGGTAGCAGCCTCACTATGGAGAATATAAAGGACAATACAACTTCGTGACCATTTATGTCGTCATAGGATGTTACTATTGTAGTCTATAGTTGGAATGTGGATTAACTAGATGCACGCACACTAGAGGGGGATCCTCCGATACGAGGCGCCTCAAAAGTCGGCGGAAGAGCCGGTATTATGACTATCGTCGCTTGTAGCTCGCGAAAACGATGGTCTCGTTCGGATTAAGACTAATTATGCAGGGATCTGGCTATAAAATAACCTTACAAAAGAATTTTATTGGTCTTAAGAATGCAAAATTAAAATTTATAAATGAATGAGCTGAAAAAATAGAGTTTGGGTTTGAGTAGGCAGCCTTGTCATCTAGTGCCTTATGGTATCATTTGTTTTTTTAATGATCCAATCTTACATATTCTTCCAGATTTCAGCTTCTCTTTTGGTATCTGAATCTTTGACATCCGTAAAACAATGGACAAGAGACAACATCTACGTCGGCTGCTTTCCAGCATCTCGGATGAGTCTGATGAGGAGAACATCTTGCCTCACCACTCGACCAGCGAGGCGCCAAATAATAAGTCGAATGTTCAAAAGTTGTTTACAAAATCTGTTTGCATATCCTTTATATTGATAGTGGTTTGTGGGCTCTCCTTTTGGGCCGGAACACGCGTGCCTACGCGACGAACAAGTATTGATGGCGTATGCGCAGAACATACAAACCAATGGTGTAAGAAATTCACACAAAGGCCCAAACTTGCGATATTCTAACATCACAAAATTTGTAGCACCCTTAGTTCGTGATGTGGCGATTCAATACAAATCCAAAGAGTTTAATGGATCTTTCATGAATGAAAATATATATCGACAAGTGGGATCACCAGAAGTCGACAAAGCTTGGGAAGATCTCGGAGTTAATTGTGAGTATGAAGTTATCGTTGAAACTCAAGTAGTATACTTAATTATCTCTAGATCGAGCTGGTGTTATCTCATACGAAGATGGTCTAGCTAGCGGGTTGGAAGCATCTTTTGTCCAGCGCGCGAAAAAGCATGGTGGAGGCTTTCTTGTTAATGTCGAAGGAATGCATCATTTGCACTGTTTGGTATGGCTCTTTCCTGGCCGATTCACCTGAAGACTCATAAGCACTTGTAACTAATGGTATATCAGAATCTAGTTCGCAAAGCGCTCTATTTCAACTACGATCGATATAAAGAGTTGGGAGAGCATGCATTTTTGAACGAAGAGTATATTTTACGCCGGCATGTTAGTAAGTTAACCAATACGTTGCGGTATGGAATATGTGTATAATCACGGCTCTAATCATTTTAAAGCACATTGCCTGGACACAGTTCGCCAAGTTTTAATGTGCAATATAGATACAGGCGTTTTAGGGCAGGTGTGGATCGATCCAGAGGAACCAACGGCATTTCCAGATTTCCGCACGAAACATACCTGCAAAAATTATGAAGACATACGTGAATGGGCAGAGCGTCTTCAAGTGAGTACAAACTATACGGGTAGATACTCGTTGACTGACGTTCTTTTAGGCGCCACCTCTCGATCAAATACCGAAAGATTACCTAGCACCGCCAAATCCTGACGATGTGATAGTTTCTACGCCATGAATTGGTGAATTAATATTGTTGCGTTAGATGAATTAAAGTAGAACTTATTTGCTATTGTCCAAAACAAAACACTAAGTACTGAGCCGAATTAAAGTCAAAATTGACAGATCATGCCTTTAATACGGCAAGCAAGGGTGGTGATAAAACTATTGAAACTCAAATAGTAAGATATACCATTTCCGGCAATCCGGATGTCAAAGATATCTTAAGCACCTGTATAAACTAGGCCCCTAGCTTATATGAAACCTCACCAAAGGGGGTCAATAGTACTCATTTCTTGAGTGTCGGGTATCAGCATATTCACGCCATTCATGAAATCGGTGGCAATATTATCGGGGTGAATTACCGGTGGCAATAAATCCCTGTCGCCGTTCGCCTGTGTGTGCCAAAGCGTGTGCATTGACTTGAAGGTCTGAAGTAACTTGGGATCGTCGGCTGCAGTACGATCTACGCCAAGAATTTCGCGCGCCTTAGTGCGTAAATCGTCATCGGTAGGGATGGTTAGACCCATAATACATTCCCCAATGTAGGCGTTCAATCCATCCTCAAGCTCGCGTGAGCAAAACACTGAGGCAGGGAATCGGAATTGACCTTCACAGAGAGCATCTAGATAGCGCCCCGCTGTATCTTTGCTGACGTTGTAAGGTCGGTTGTCAACGTATACGAATGTATCTTCTGAGAATTCAATGTGCTTGCCAGCTTTTGGTTTCACGAACGGCGGGTGAAATCCTGTTCCGCCGTCTTTCACCGTCCATGGCCGAGGAGGAGGGGCTGCCGATAGGCCAAACTCTCCGGAGGGTATAAGACCAGCGTCGTGTTTGAAACGAGCAAGCCACTCGGCATTATCAGCGGCAGTCTGATTCCACGGATCATCATCGTCATAGATAATCCAGCGAGCTTGGTGTTGGAGCTCTTCATCAGAGGGAATCTACATCTGTTTAGTACAAAACTCATTATCGAGCCACACAAGGATACCAGCAATGAGAGAAAAACATACATGTTGAAGAGGGTTGTTTGGACTTAAGCAACTCGTTACAAATCGAGTGAGTTCTTTTTCCAGTCTCCCATAACAATTGACATCACTTAGAAAATATCGTGGCGGCTGATTTTCAGATTTGATTTGTTGAGGTATCTGTCCAGAAGAGTTGTCGTTTGTATTCATCGGCAAGGCGTCATCAATGACTTCGTCTGATAAACCCCAGTGTAATAGATGGGGGGAAATTGTTACATTAGCTTCCGCATCTAATTTTTGATATGCCAGCTTTTCTCTGGCTTCTAGTGCCGGTGGTGGAGTATTCTTTTCCAAAATGGCGCTGCCCTGAGCAGCATTCGAATAGTCTGGCTTAATTGATTCAGCCTTACTGCCAGAACCACCAGCATTATATACGCTAATATGCGGATCGCGTAGCATATCCTGTTCCAGTACTTCTTCAGCAGACTCTTGTAGTATGATCTCATGTACTGGAACTTCCTGTAACTCGAATGGATTGTATGTTATGATGCTGCCGTTAGCTAATAGTTCCTCTCCGCCGATTTTTTCCGGGTTGGGAGGTAAGCCCGCTCGGCGTTTAAACTCTGAAAGCCAGTTGGTCGAGGAATTAATTAAGAATTTGAACCATTGAACCGCCTCTTTACTCTTAAAATTCGACTTGGGCTCGACATCCTCTATGGCCTTGCATGCCTGGATCTGCAGTTCAGAATCCGTGGGAGTCTGGCCTAATGCCTGTTTGTATTTCACGTAGTTCATCAATATGTGCTCCTTTTCGCATCCGATAATGCTCAAGCCAGAATCGACAGATTTCAATGCTTTGATATTTTCGATTTGCGTTATCCAAGCAAGATTATTAGCTGTGTTTCGGCTTCCCTGATTGACCAAACTTTGAGTAATGTTGTCCGATGGCTCACAAAGCATGATCAAATCGCGGAACCACGAGACATCAGGTCCTGTGAGCGATTTATCTTCTGTATCGGCTTTTCGCACAATTCTCTGTGCTTCAATAAGTAGTTGATCATCGGTAGGCGTTGACCCGGTTGAGGCTAGATCTCTGATGTACTCAACGAGCCATAACTTGACATAGTCTTCTAGCGTCTTGCTGGCATGGATCTCGTCTTTGGACGCTTCATACGGATTAAGGGTGTTTCGTTCGTGGTGAATGAGATCTAATATATGTGTAAGGAATGAATTGATCGAAATTTCTCGGAAGGCAAAAAAACTTACATGGTGGCATTCCATTTTCAACAACCTTCAGTACGTCTTCGGCAAACCCCCAATCTCCTTTCCAGTGTGCCATTGATTTGCCACTCTTGAAATGTTGTGCAAGATGTTCCACTCGCAAATCCCAGGTGTCCATCAATATGCCACAGAAACCGCATCTGGAGCGAATTTTTGGCGTGGATGCTTTCCAGCTATTCATAGGCCATTTCTGAAATTTGGCACCATGAACAATATTCAAATGCTGGCGAAGATGATCTTTCCTATAGAATGTCTTTCCATCTAATGATTTTTCAGTGCAGACAAAATCATTATGTTGCTCGGTATGTTCTAACGATGGATTCTTGGATCCACAGTACACACATGCTAAGCAATTCCTTTCGGCACAAAACTGTATTGGCCCATCTGGTGTACAGATCCATCGTTCGAGAGACAGATGTAGCGATTTTTCATGCCTCTGCCAGTCATGCTTCGTCTTGAAAGTTTCGGTACAGAATGTACATTGGTACGTGTGAATAGGCGGCAGTATGGTCGACATATCAACGGCTTTGGGGATCTGGCGGCGTCGACGACGTCTTCCCCGACTTCTTAACGAGGTTAGAGACTCTAGAGATCCACGAGATGCGTGGGAGTAAGCTGAAGCGAAAGAGCCCTTGCTAGAATTTGATGTTTTCGAGCTGCTGGCAGACGAGAGCTGATCAGCAGAGCCCACTAACTGGTCATCCACATCGTTGTGACGGCTGAGCGAGGGACCGATTCCGTCCATGAATTCCGAGGATAGGGCTGCGGTAGCAATATCAGTCATGGAAGCAGGCTCTTGGTCAGGTGGAGAATTCCGCCATCGTTCCATAGGACTCATCTCTCTCATCGCGGGAGTCACGCTTCGTGGAATATTGATGCCATTGGGGTGCCGATATGGGCTTGACGAGCCAGAGCTCGGAGTTCGAACTTTGCCTCTTCGTCGAGCGTTTGCTACCCAGTTGCTAATTTGCGTTTTGCTCAAGCCTGTTTGACAGGCCAGATTCTCCTTGTCTTCATTGTTTAGGTAGGGATGACGATGGTTAGAGAGGAGCCAGTTTCTGAGAATTCGAAGTGCCTCTCGCGAAAATCTAGCGCCGACCTTGGAATTGCTTCCGGCATGTTTAGCTGAATGCTCCCCCAATAATTCTTGACCTTCGGCACCAGATTCTGAGCCATCGTGAGAAGTGATCCTCGGCTGCTTCGATGGGTTCATGTGCTCGTCAGCCGAGACTTGAGATGTAACGGAAGATTCTTGTTGAGGATCGGGCACGCTGGTGTCGGTCGTAAAATCACAAACTCTTCCTTCGGCAATACATGATGTACAGGCGCCAAGAAAGGTAGCGTCTTGAGCTACCTCGCATTGAAGGTGTTGCTGAGCGCAGTATCCACATGGAAACAAGACGCTGGTATTATCGATGTTGGAGAAACTGATTAAATCAACATAGCCCATGATACCCGTCTTTAGGATGTGGATGGATATAATAGGTAATAGGTAATGCAACACTGGGCTATGTGGAATATTAGCCCGGGGTATCTATCTTAGGGCGTGGTGATACAATGAAGCAGACAGTTCGTTGGAGTGTGAATGCGTATCCTCGACCTGAAAGGAGTTACTAATAGACGCCATTAGTCATTTGTAGGGCGTGATACCGTTGTCGCTGATTGGATGTGTTCTCTAGCGTCAGCCTCATTATCCTAGCCAAAGAATCCACTTGGGAGAGACTGAAGGGGGGGCTGCGGGGTAATAGCAGTACTGTAGCAGAAAGCACCTTCTTGTTCTCTTTTGCAGCGAATGTCAGTTTGATCGAATGATTACAAAACAACGATTTTCGCTCGGATATACCAATTGAATATTCTTTGTCATCTGCGAATTCCATTAGGGCTGCATCTTTTAGCGGGCCTTGAACAACTGTCACGCGATTAGCTACCTCACTTCTTCCATAACACCATACCTGTTTTCTTTATCCCTTCTTATACGAATAAGAAGCAGCAGCGGTTTAATAAATAGAGGAGGGTTGGAGATGCTCAAGTTCAATACATGAAATAAATCAAAATAGCGAAATATTGAACATAAACTGTTGCTGCCCATGTATTAGTGGTAGCCTTCCACTCCGGACACACCTTATTCGCCTGTTTAGTCATCACTACTAGTCTTGCAGAAAACTGAGAAGGACTCTTATCTCATCTAATCGTCAGAACTAACCGGTGAGTGATGGTTTTATAAGGAAGAACGGCTATCTAGAGCGATATAACTCTTCATGCCTCCATGTTAAAGCTGTATCTAGCTAAAGCGTCTAAGCACTTATCAACTTAGACTACATGTAGTTCTACTGCGCCACAGCTTCTCATCAAGTACGAGACAATAATTACGGATATGTAAGCTTGAGCCGGATATATGATGGAAAAGCCGAAGGTAACGCAAGATTTGAAGAGTTGTGTCTTGCTTATTGCTGTTTAAGTGTGTTTTATGAGAAGAGTGGTGGAAAAATGATGGTAGGCTGTGGCTGAATAAGCCAGTGTTGGCTCAGGCCGAGGCAAGTCCATAAACCCATTGCCTAGCCTCGGTCATTACGATAACATTATTACTTTACTTATAGTCGTAACTGTGTATATTCATAACTTGATGTGAAACAGAATTATCGCGCCTGATTAATCGTATACTTAAACGTCCTATTTCGGCCGCCATTATGCCTCTTTATGACGTTGAATATGTAACCCCGCTGACGTCGGAGCAGCAAGAACAGCTGGCTATTGCTTTCACTGATTTGCATTCAAAACGTTTCAACACTCCACGTTTCTTTATCAATGTCCGGTATACCGATGTGAGCAACCAAGTAGTATTCCGAGGAGGAGTCCGGCGAAAGTACAATCGTGTGGTCATCCGAACACGAGCAGGGAGCAATCGTACCAATGAAATATACCTAGACCATTGCAAGCAAATTACAACCGAATGGGAGAAGATTATAGGAAAGGAAGGTGACAAGGGACTGCGAACGGTCTGGGTATTGGGCGCTTTGACGACGGCCCTAGAAGCCGGAATCGGACGGCCAAAAGTAAGTCATCAGCAACGTTGCCTATGTTTTGGGCTTTAACTCATCTTACTAATACATACTCTTGGGCAGACTGGAGAAGAAGACCAGTGGATACAGGATAATATGCCACACTTCAAAACTTTGGCTGCAGCTGGTGACGAAGATTTTATTGAGCTTTTACAGGAGCTTGAAGGAAAGAAGCCAAATGCAATCTGATATCCCCAAGTATATGTTCAACTGGTTTAGTTATGTTATGTGGTCCGATTCTTTGCCCCTCAAGCCTGCTAGTACAAGGCAAGCAACTAGCGAACATAAGTGTATAGCACATAGTAGGATGGGCGTGGGACGATGGAAGAACAATCGCCATGTTTGTTGTGTTTGGCGTTGTATCAATCGCATATGTCTTACAACAGGGCCTATGTCTGTTTACAACTCGAGAGACGCGATCTTTCCCAGTGAATCTGCTTTTCACACGGACACATTTTCTATTATACGTCGCCATGGCAGCAAGCGATGCCACTCTATTTGTCTTCCTCTACTTTCCCCCCATCTACTTTCAATTTGTACACAATGACTAGGCCCTGGAAGCTGCTGTTCGCCTACTTACCATACGTCATTATAATGGTCACGTTCAACCTAGGAGATGGCCATCTATTGTCCAGGGTGAAGCGGTACATGCCGATATATGTCTTTTCTGGACTTCTCTTTACGATTGGTGGCTCTTTGATGGTTGTTTATCTCAAACATTTGACTTCGATATCCGTTATTTATGGGCTATCAATTATTAATACAGTTGATACAGGTCTCACCACCCAACTCGGTTATGCCGTAGCGTCGCTTGTTGTGAAGCCCCAAGAAGTTGGCGACGCTGTAAGCCTGCAAAATTTGTCTCAGCTGGGCGCTAACTTCATTTCCCTTGTGATTGCTGGTCAAATATTCCAAGCAGAGGCAGTCAAAAACCTGGAAAGAGTGCTCGCCGGCACCAACTATTCACACCAAGACATAGTAGGCGCAGTATCCGGTGCACAGAGTACGCCATTTCAGCAGATTAGTGGCGAGCTGCGCGACCAGGCGGTGACGCAATTACAGGGGTCATACAGAAAGCGCTTTATTTGCTGCCAATTGGGGGCGGTGTTCTGTTATTGGTGGCGCTGTTCATGAAACGGGAAAAACTGTTTGGAGAAATTGTGGCTGTTGGAGCTTAGTTGAATCGCTTTGTGGTTATTAGATACCCAGATCTGCGGTGAAAAAGGTTTTTAGATACCCCAATACATGCCAAGTCTGAGGCAATATTAATAATGCCTTGAGGCAGCCTAGTTAACTGCAGAGCTTCAGTTCATGTTTCTGTAGCTCATCATCGCGGCACGGGCTAATATGATCGACAGCACTAGCAGTAGTGATATGTTCCAATAGGTTCCCTAGCATGGCTTCCGGAGTCTAGTAGAAAGGGCTAATGGAGCAGCTTCCGTAAACGCCAAAAAAACGTCCGTCTGGCGCTAACAGCTCATAAATTGATCGAAATCTGGGTTATACGAACTGAGCGTTTCTTGCCTCTTGGATCTTGCGAAACAGTGTCAAATCTCATAGAAGGATAATAAGAACTGGAACTGATAACTTACTAACATTTCTCTACGCAATCATATATATATATATATATATATTCATAATGCGGCTGCTCTCATGATATCCTGAACTGCTTGCTAATACTCACAACTAGCTCTTGTTTTGAGCTACTACCTATTTGTTCCGGCGCGATTTGCCGGCAGATAGTGAAGGCCCTAGGCTTCTTTTGGCCCGATCTTGGCCTCCAAATGACCTCGGAAAGCCACCAAACTGCGGCCCGCATTTAGGCCAGAGTCGCATCTATCCTCCCACCGTCTGTTTTGAGTAAATACTGCACTCACGATATTCCCTGTCCTGTCGGATACAATGATCTTCCAATACCCCCAGACTCCTTTCCGACGCCCTGATTTTACTCATTACGGACACAGAATAGTCTTACAAAACTATGCGTGGCGATATCACAAACATAATTCAGGAAAATTACAAATCCAAGAATTCTGTGTCCACAAAGTGAGGTCGCGAGTAGTTTAAAAAGAGCTTGAATGGCACCCAACCCTACGACAAATCAGTGTAGTTACAGCAACAACAATTCACCCCATCAGCACCTAATATCACTTTGGCTTTCATTTTTATTCTATATATCCTCTCTCACTTTACAATGTCGAAGAAGATTGCAACAATTATTGGGGCCACGGGCAAGCAAGGTGGAGCTGCTGTTGACGCATTTCTTCAAAAGCCCGAATACCATATTCGAGGTGTAACACGAAACCCAGATAGCAGTGCTGCTAAAGCCCTCAAGGCAAGGGGAGTTGAGGTTGTGCAAGCCGATCTCAATGACGAAGAAACCTTGAAGGTGGCATTTGAGGGCTCCCATGTCATCTTTGGCACCACTGATTTCGTTCCCGGCTTTGTCCAGTATGGCAGCGAGAGAGGAAGGGATATTGAAGCCGAGCAAGGTCGCAACGTTGCCCGTGCCGCACAAGCCACGCCTACACTAGAGCATTTTATTTGGAGCACTCTCCCTTCAACTGCTGAGATTAGCAATGGAAAATACGCGTGCCCCAACTTCGAGGGGAAAAGTGCCGCCAATGAATTCATCCGCACCCTACCCGATCTACTTGCCAAGACAGTCTTCGTAATGGTTGGCTGGTACGATTCGAATTTTACTTACCCATGCTATAAGCCTGTTTGGGTGGAAGAAGCCAATAGATATGTCGTCATAGGAGACTATGATCCCGAGGCAGCTTTAGTCTATATTGGCGACGTCGGGAAAAATCTTGCAGTGTTCATCAAGGCCATAGCAGAACAGCCAGAGAAGACTAAAAATGGTGCCATTGTTTTTGCCTATACGGATAAAATTGGATTTGAACAGCTATTGAAGCGATGGGCCAAGGCGCATGGCAAAGAGGCGGCGTATGTGAGTACAAGCTACGAAGTTACGAGTCTGTTATACCCCGAATGGACAAAGCTTGCCGATATGACGCGGTGGATGGGAGATTACAAGGACACATATTGGTCTATGACAGAGGGCGACTTCCTGTCTTACAAAGATCTGGGCATTCCCTTAAGCGACTTTGTTTCGATGGACGAGTCCCTAAAATATTTGGAGATTGTTTAATTAATATTGGCTGCATAATTTATTCAATATACACTTGAATCTCAACATTCTCTGTTATAGCGATTTCTACTAGCAATTAAAATTCAGATAATATCACAGGAGAGTAAAGGTCCAGATTCTAATGCACTACGATTGTCCCTGTGAGAGATCATAGACGACTTACAGCATCGTTATCTATAGTGACATACAAATTACATATACACTGTAATCGAAGTCGCTGCCATAGAGATTACGGAGCAGGGTCGTAGCCTTAAAACTTTCTCGTAGCCTGCTATCATTCTACCCATTCTAAGCTATACATGATTCCAGGAGAGCCCTCGTCTCAGGACATGAGATATTACACTCTCAGTAAACCTCTTGTGTGCCATATTCTCTCGCAAATCTTGATAGTGGGTATCTCTATAAACTGCTAGGTAGTTTTATACTCATATGGCCATATACCGCACAAGGAAAGGCTTGATTACGTTGTTTCTCAAGATAGCATAACAAGATCTACCGTCGCTCCCACTATGGGTATAGCGTTGGGCAATACTTCAAATATCAGGACAGAACTTCGCGATACCCACTCCCGAGTATATTCCAGAAGAAGCACTGTTCAAAGAAAAATGGGAAGAAAAACAAGAGGAGGAGGAAGAGAGGGGTCTGCTCTCGTGATTTTAGGAATTGACGTGGTAGTTTTTCTATCATTTACAGCAGAACGAAAAATGGTTCAAATATTTTTAATGTGTATCATAAGATAATTTCATAACGCGTAATCTAAATACCTAATCATTCGCAGGGTCTATGCCACTACCATATTCATCAACGTTTTTAAAGGACTATAATTACATTGCCAGTATAGCTTCGGCGTCCTTCTGTAGCTTCGCCATAGCTCCAATCTGCAGAGTAGGACCAATACTAATTCGCGCAACTCCAATATCTGCCAATTCCTTTACTGTGAGGCCGCCGGAAAGATTTAGTAGAACATTCAGTCGCCCATCAAAGGCTTTGACCAACTCAACGACTTCGCTACGTGAGACACCTCGGCTGGCACCCCATACAAACACTGTAGTAGCGCCAGCGGCAAGATATGCAAGACCTCTCTCAATGACTTCCTCGAGACCGCCTCCTTGAACGAGGGTGTCACACCGGGCGTTGACGACGAAATCAGGCACTCCCAGTGCATCAGCTGTGCTTAGAGCTCTCTTGATCCGATCCGTTGCATCAGAGATGCTGTACAGCTTCTTTGTGCTTCCATTGTAGTCCTCCAGGTTGATGCCAACAACGCCAGCTTGAATGAGCTCCGTTAGGCCACTTTCTAACTCATCTCCATATCCGTCTTGGTAGTCAACGGATAGCGGCTTTCCGAATTCTTTAATTGCCGAAGCGATATTTTTGGCAGAAGACACATTGGCAGCCCGTGTTAAAGTGTCATCTTTAAGGCCTGCTGCTTCTGCAACCGCATAGCTAGCTGTGGCAAGGGCCTTTGCGTTGGGCAGGGATGCTACAGCGCGCGCAGAAACTGCATCATAAATGTTCGCAAATACTAGAGGGTGATGAGGAGTGTGCAGCGCCTTAAAGCTTTTAGCAAGAGCATTTAGAGTAGCGTTGGCCATGGCTGGATTAAGCAAGTATAAATGTGATTATTTAAGAGGCTTGGCAATCTTGATTGATGCGTATTTACTTGAATACGTGCTATAACTACTCTTGATGTTCTGTCTTTTCACATATATATACTAATAATCTGTCGATATGTACGTATATGTGCGTATACAAGTAGTAATTACTGTCTCGCAGCTATGTTCCCAATATGTTAATATGTGCGTAATAGCCTGGTATCAGCTTTGTAAGCATCCCATTTGTAAAATACCAGTTGCGCTGTGTATTACCTACTTATCTCACCATATATTTCAGCGTTCTGCCCTGAATCAACCGCCTAGCTTAAAATAGTAAAATAGGAGCAACACTGTTTACCTATTACTCCCTAGCACATACGCCACGCAGCGCCTCGGCTTAAACATGTCTCACCCCTTTGGGCTAAGTTGCCCGTTTTGTCGCAGTCATATCCCGCTCTGCCGAAGAAGTGGCTGAATTGCAATCAGGGCTGTAGCATCCAGTAGTGAGGCGCCTCAAATATACTTTACTCACGTTAATTGGCCATGTTGGGAGAAGAAAATAGAAGGGTGTGTTATTTAATGCTAACTTGAATGGGTAACTGGATCTCGTATCTTTTGGTCTATTTGAGCACTATGGTGAAACGCTGGTTAAAGTTTGTCCATTGCGCAGTTTGATCACCCTTTCATATGCGATAGAACATCGTAATGAATCATCTATTTGCTTTTGATATTCGAAATATTTCGTTAATCCCCATATGAATAATCGATGTGTTAGCATATTAATTGACAAACACATCCATACTACAATTATTATTGTATGGGATGGATGGCCATAGTAGTACATAGCAGGAGGTAAAACAGCGGGATAAGTCAGTGAACGATAATACCTCATCTATTGGTATAGTATTAAGTATAGGTTTATCACTCTATATCCTTCTGAATATTTGCTATCTTGGAATCGCTATTGAGCAACTAGAACGCCACGATACCGCATTTTCCCGTCGTTGAGAGTTTTGATAGAGTCTTCAATGCCGACCTTGTTTAGTGGGAAGAGCATAGTGACTGGTCGGATATTGTGTCTAGAAGCAAAGTCCAGCATTCTCTTCAGCTCTAATCTTGACGCAATTACGGTGCCCTGAATTCGTAAACCATTTCCAATCATGGGGAAAGCGGGCATAGAGAAGTTGCCAAAATGAACAGTCAGGGGAAGTATCATCGCCTGTGGGCTAAGGAGAGGCATGTAAGTCTCCCACTTGATATCAACAGACGCTGTGACTATAAGTGCATCCAGCTTCTTGGGACCAATATCAATAGCCTCTGCGCCACTCGTGTTTACGAAGCTATTGGCGCCCAGCTTGAGGGCTTCGTCCTTCTTAGATTCATTGGTAGACAAGACCACCACATTCATGCCCAGCTTGGAGGCAAATTGAATAGCCAGATGGCCTAAGCCACCGACTCCAATAATTCCGACAGTGGATGTAGATGAGAGGCCATATTTATGTAAAGCACTCCAGACGGTTGCCCCACCACACATTAGCGGCGCAGCATCGGTATCCAAAATATTGTCCGGAGTCTTGAATAAGAACGCCTCTCTCCAGACAACTGCTTCGCCAAAGCTGCCCTGATCCAAATTCGCCTCGCCGTAAATTTCTCGGTCAGAGCAGTATTCTTCATTTCCACCTAAGCATTGTTCGCACAGACCGCAGGAATTGGCTTGGTATCCCCATCCAACACGATCACCGACTTTGAAGTGTTTGACATCTGGGCCAATCTGTTGGACGACTCCAGCTCCTTCGTGGCCAAGCACTATCCCAGCCGCTCTGTAATGCAGATCTGTGCCACACAGGCCAGATGCTGAGATTTTGACAAAAACTTGGTCGCCTATTAATTCTGGCTTTGTGGTCTGCCCTTCCTGGATACCCTCGGCAGAGCCCTTGTAGACTTTGAATGAAGGCATTGTGTGTGTAAGTAAGTGGGATTTGTATAGGAGGCTGTTTATGCGACGAAAAAAATAATGATGAGGATATCAATCCAATTCATATTCTCATAGAAACATTAAAGTCGATTTGAGTCTTGTTGTTTATTTGTTTCTTAATTGTGAATAAATGCTGCTATAAAAGTATAATTATATACTCAAGATTCGACAATATGACATCGCTGCCCTTTGAGCGAATCCCAAATAGGGATATTCCTGTTGTAGAGTATTCCTAAGAGGGCTTACCAAAAAATTCTACTAGTGCCCGTACTTGTTATTCAGCTGGTCCAGCTAAGTGTATCCCACAAAAGTTGAACGCCCTTTACTAGCAGTGTGATGATTTAATCTACTAATACGTCGGCTGCAAACTGCGCGAATGCGCAAGTGACGTAGCTCTCAATGGAATAGAATCACTGTTTCATCGATCCCACATAAAAACGCCCGAATACAGTGCAAGTTTTTCGGTCCCTTTTTTTGTCCGTGTAATGCTGCACCCGGTCTAGATGACGCCACAAGCCACTGTAGTGGTCCTTTCTTGTCAAAGTCTACGTGTGTTGAAATGGAAGGCCAGATACGTATTATGCCGGAAACATTTATACAAGCAGAGCAATAAGTTGGTCAAGCTAAATACACGTATTTGATTGCTCCCCACGCCATGGCCCATATTATTCGGGGTTCACGCAGTTGGCCAAGACCCCAGTCGGCTCAGCCGAAAATTAGAGTAAGTGCAAACAATACCTTGCTTGTGAACATAGTTGTCCAAAACCCTTGTCTTCCAATAGTTCTTCTCGTTTCGAAGTTAAAGTTCCTACTACCGTCAAAATCCATAAATTCGTCTCGATATCCCAATAGTCGATCTTATATGTCGAAAAGAAGGCCGACAGGTCGAAAGTTTAAAAAGAAGATGATGTCGAATAAGATCGGCTGTCTCGGAGCTTTCTTTCAGGGTAGATGTATAGTCAAATAAATCATACTGTCGCCAATTCTTATTAGGCTATTGTATTTGTGTTGAATTTTCCTATTTAGATAAAGGCTTGAAGCGCCATATCTTCACCCTACATCAGACCCAGTTTTCGCGTGCTTGTTGAGGTTGGAAGAGCGTTGAGCTGTTCACAAAGGATTTCTCAATTATTCCCAATGATAAATAACACGAAAATTTATCGCATCACTTATTCATTAGCGACTTTCGCTTTTAAGTTAACGAAATCGCTCCGGAAATATGCTTGACATCATTAGAGAGGCGCCTCTCGGCCTGGCAATTCGATTTCTCACTCGAAACAAGCTCCTTCAATACCCCGAAGAGAAACCCGATTTTAAGCTGCCCGACTTATATGTTGCGCAACTTGAGAGCGAGAGGCAGGAGAAACAAAGCAATGATGGTCATGCCTCTTTTTCCTCTGTGCCAGGAGAGACTAGCATGGCAAGAAATACCAACGCTTCTCGATCTCGATCTGAGTCCCAAGCCGAGTCTCAGTCTGAATCTTCCGAGTCTCTTCAGCGTTACGCAACCAATTTTGAGAGCCTTAGAACTGTCACAACCCTTAGAACTGTCACAACAGCCAGAAGCGTTCATACTATACCATATAGTACCGAACGTGTGAAGGCAGAGAAAGAACTTGAAGTTGAACGCACCAAATCCCTCCCAATTGCTCCTCAGAAAACATCGGATGGTGTCATTCTTGTGGACTGGTATACTACCGATGATCCAGAAAATCCACATAATTGGTCTTCATTCAAGAAATTGTTGATTACTACTATCATCTGCGTATACACATTCGTTGTTTACTGTGCCTCATCTATATATGCTCCCTCAGTTGAGGGGGTATCGGAACATTTTGGGGTTAGCATCATCGCAGCAGAACTTGGACTCGCGCTCTTTGTACTTTCGTATGGAGTGGGAGGAGTTGTATTTGGACCTCTCAGCGAGATTCCTATAATCGGAAGGAATCCGATCTACTACCTGACGTTCATCATCTATTTCGCTATCAGTTTCCCAACAGCGGTTGTGAGTAACTTTGGCGGCTTGTTAGTACTACGATCTCTTCAGGGGTTTTTCGGCAGTCCTGCGTTAACGAATGGAGGGGGGACTTTTGCTGACATGTATGACCTGATATACGTGCCTTATCAGCTCTCCTTCTGGGTCTTCTGCGCGTGGGGT
This sequence comes from Trichoderma hamatum GD12, assembly GCA_000331835.2. Classification (NCBI taxonomy): domain Eukaryota; kingdom Fungi; phylum Ascomycota; class Sordariomycetes; order Hypocreales; family Hypocreaceae; genus Trichoderma; species Trichoderma hamatum. The sequence goes on from ANCB02000101.1 coordinate 44,020, forward strand.
GGTCCAGCAATTGGGCCCTTGATCGGTGGCTTCGCTGCACAGGCCAAAGGCTGGAGGTGGCCTCTCTGGGAAATTGTATGGATGAATTCATTTATGCTTGTGATTTTATTATGCTTTTTACCCGAAACTTCAGCTGCAAACCTATTGATGAGACGAGCGAAACGACTACGAAAGCTAGTTGGTGATCCAAGGCTTCAATCTCAGAGTGAGATTGATCAGCGTCATCTAACCGCCTCTGAGATCTTAGTTAGCGCACTCGTCAGACCGATTGAGATCATGATTAAAGATCCGGCGATCTTATTTGTCAACGTCTATACGGCTTTCTTTTATGGAGTTTATTACACCTTCTTTGAGGTCTTCCCCTTGGTCTTCCCCCCCTTTTACGGCTTCAATCTCGGACAAAATGGTTTAGCATTCTTATCTTGCGAAGTTGGAGCTACAATCGGTCTTATTACATATCTTTGCTATCTTTACTTTTACATGGTTCCTGATAACATAAAAAATGGCCTTCGAGAGCAAGAACATCGCCTTGTTCCTGCTCTTCCCGGCTCAGTTCTACTTCCAATTGGCTTATTTATGTTCGCATGGACTGCTAATGCGAAAATATATTGGATTGTACCACTGATAGGCGTTGTTATCTTTGTTATTGGGATGTTCTGGATTTTACAGGCGCTCTTTGTATACATCCCATTCTCCTACCCCATGTACGCAAATTCTCTTTTTGCAGGAAACGATATAAGCAGAGCTGCTATGGCTGCCGGTGCTATCATGTACGCGAGGCCTTTATTCATCAACTTGAACGTACATAAAGGTGTTACCGTATTGGCTGGCCTGAGTGTTGGGGGTATACCGGGGACATTCATTTTGTATAAATATGGAGCCAAGTTGCGTGCCCGATCGAAATTCGCAGTACAAGGCTGATTAATGGAGTTTTCGCATACGATCTTGAATCAGGAGATATCAGACTGAAAATTGTCAACTATATAAGGGAACAGAGATCAATCAAGTCTCTGGAAGGTCAGCGTTTAGGAAATTATGAAAAGTTCAGGGAATCACAACATATCAAAAGAATATGGGCGTTCTGCCATCGAACTTGGGTGTTTTTCACCTGAGATATTACAGTATGATTGATAATAGTAATAGTCATTGCATTAATAATATCGTTCAATTCGATTGTCATTATGGAAGTGGCGAAAAGTACTGGTGATTCTGATAAATAATACTACGAAACTGTCTATGACTTTTCCTAAGTTTCCTGAGATAGTCAGTTCCTCGTATGGGATATTTAATATCACGTCAAAGGTAAATAGTTTAGTATACATCGTTAACGAGACACTAAGCAATGGGCCTGTCCGAAGTCTGTGTGAGTATTGCTGGATTTTGTTCAGTGAAACCTTGATTAAGGAGTTATTTGATGATGATAAACAAAGATATCTACGCAAAAAGGGCTGTACATTTGTATATAAATGTTTGGCTGTGAAATAATGTGATTCACACGAAGGCTTGTTTCCATGAATAGATTCTTCACCACAGTTAGTCGCATAAAGTCTTAATTAGAGATATTATAGAAACAACATATAAAATAGCGAGCTCTGGTATTAGTTCAAGAACTTTTGCTGGGGGTATGTATGACCTGTCTAATACCAAAGCCACCATTATCATGTGCACTGTTATGTGGTGACTTGGCCTTTATATCAGTATAAGTTATGGCCTGTCCAAGGTATTTACCTATTTTACGCATGTCTCTATGAACAGTGTTGTTGCCTTTCGCAGCAGTTAATTAATGCGCTAATTAGGCCAGTATAACCTTGTTTTCTAACTACGATAAGTCCACTGCCGGAACGCCTTTGGTGAACGGGCTAAAGAACTTGAGAAAGCTCCGAGTAGCCCAATCTGAGCTCTCATCGGCTAAAGAGTGGTCCGACTTGGAACTGATGTCTACTTTCAAGCTGGTTCCAACTGGCTACTACAATTGTGCACTACTGGATCGTTACCAGCCTCGCCGAATTCTAAGAACAGCATCAGCAGTAGCTACGCTTGCCAGTTGATTTGAAGACAATTGCATCAGCTTCACTATAGATGCAGCGAAAGGGCCCAGAATGCTCTGGAGAAACCCTGATTTGTCATTACTGAGGATAACATCGTCCACAGCCTACAGGGGGATCTACAATATGTCTGAGCATGAGATATAATAGAAGAACTATCTTAGGACTTCCTGAACTCGTTCTTGAGTGAATCGCTCAACTGCCTCAAGAACATCCCCTTCACCAATTGCTAATTACGATATGCTTCCCAAACATAGGGAGGGGACCAAAGACTCTCGTACCCACAAGCTGGGAGTACCTACTTGGTAACACCTAGAGCTCGTGCCAATGAAGGCTTTTATGCTGCCAAAGCTACAACCACTACTGCGCCCTTGTGAGGAAAGAACATAAAGCTCTGGGTAATGGCCAGGAAGGAGAGCAGTCTAGACCCGCAACCACAACCACGAAGGCGTAGTCGGCGTTAAGAGGATTCAATAACAATATAGTGCTCCAGCGTACCGCCATGTATTCTCGGAGCGCTGTCAGCACCTTAAAGGAAGAGCCAGTGAATATGCCGATACTCACACTGTATTGCGGATTGCCTTGTACGAGTCGCGGTGGTCCGCTACCTGCATATCGGAAATGGATGCTGTCGTTCTTGAGTTGAACTCAACCATGTGCCCAGTCCTCTCATGCGGGCACTGAAGCAGCCATTACAACGCTAGCCACCAGTGCGGCCGCTAAAGAAGTAGTCTTAAGGAGCATATTTAACAATTTTACGCTTGAGTTTATATCGAGATGGCGGGAGCCAACCATGTAAAGATTTCCCAGCCTTGTATAACTTCCCAGATCGGATAATGCCTTTAAAGGTTAGCTATTTAAGCGCGCGGTAAGATTCATCCAAAATCAATGCATATCACTTCCCGACATCCTGGATTATTATCCCAAATACTAGTACATACATAGTATAGAAGATAATTCCGGAATCCTAACAGCGGAATCTCGACAGCGCCCCACCAACGCCCGGCTACTAGTGAACGCTTAGTCCATGGCTTTAGCTATGGTGTAAGATCTACTGCAATGGCGATCATTGGTTTGAGAAGCCCCTTTGAATTAGTATATCGGTCTATGCCCTACAATCCGGCTACTAAAAGAAGACAAGAAAAAAGCCCTCAAGAGAGGGTCATAGTAAGCTCTGAGCGAGGTTTCATTTGATCACCATCGTTTCACATCCTAGTCGCTAATATCCTATGCCGCTTGTGTATACTTAAAATAACTTTTTGACGCCATATTCTTCATAGGCCTTATTACGAGTACGAGGCAAAGTATTGCTTACATTGACTCCGCAAGCTTCCTTGTACAGTTTGCCTCGGAGCTACTTGAGGTCACCATTGCCACCACTACTATTTACAACGTGGATCCTAGCACTGGTCAGGGATGTAACAGCAAACTGTCGAGAGATCGACAGTGTTTCTACTGTTTGTAATAATGTACCAATCTTTTTCTACTTCTTTATGCATTCCGTAGCTTGGCTCTCTATACAATACGCAGAGCACATCTCTCATTAACTCTTGGTATGCCATATCGTCTGGGCTATGTGATTTCCAGCCGAGCCATTAGCAAATGGGCTCACCTATTTCTGACTGAGTACATTACAGCCTGTAGTGGCCGGCTAAGGTTTCTTTCTGTATGCACCATCCATGCTTACTCAGAGCAAGGAAGCGGCATCTCCATTATCATGTAAGGCTCGCATTGAGAGCTTTGGTATCTCTACATCATCGTTTGCAACCCGTATTAAATAAGTTCAATGTTACAAGAGCTTTCTTCCTTGATTATGCAATTATTTGGCCCAGTTCTGTTCATGATGCTTTGGTCTCATACGTTGTTACATTTCGCAGTCACCTTATAGAGCACATGCAATCTACATTGCCCATAAACTTTTGTCTACGCTACCGATACCATTGCGATTTCACTTCACGAGAAATAAAAAACTATATTTTATATATCTTCAATTTGAATGTAAATGTGAAGTTCTCTTGATAAACATCTTTGGCCAAGATATCTAGAATGATGCTCGAGTCAATATCGTGCTGCGATTGCTCTTAGCCAAAAATGGCTCGGGTGACAAATCCATGATCAAAAAAGGCATAAAGCTAACAAGGTTAACTGCTTACAAACTCTCAAAATCGATAATTCTAGTTTTGACTTTTTATACTTTAGTAATAGTGCTATGTCATTGGCGGTTTTTAGACCGAATCAGCATCAATTGCAGAAGTGTTTTGGACTCTCTTGCACGGACAAGCCGCCAATCACTCCAAAGATGACAATTCATACTACAATCGATTTCCAATCAATGATTTGCCGGATTTGTCTTCAGCTTGATTGAGAGTTTGGGTTGGGTCAGTCCACAATCTACTGGGATAAACGCCTAACGTACTACTTGGCCTGACGCAAACGAATGTAGTTTATGCGGAATATGGAGAAGCAAATTATCTAAATTGGTGCTGTCTAGAGATCATGGAAAAGGACAGAGGTCTATATAAGGGTTACAATCCACGAATATATTCACCACTAATGATAGCCCAACTTCGACTTTATCCAGAATCATCGCTTCTCAGTTGATGCGTATCAAATATGATGGAATCAGCCTGACAAAATCACTGTGCGTTACCAATCTCTGCAACGACTGCTCGCTATCTGGGCATATAATGTGGCAGTATGGAAGAAATTTGAAGCTGTCGGTACAGCGGCATATAAAGCCTGTCTCAAAGGTCGAGCCGCGCATATTATCAAGCAATTGCATAAGCAATTAACCAATCCAAGTAACTACGAACGTGTAGTGGCAGAAATTGGACGGTATATTACCACAAAGACATAATAGGTGACTGCTCAGCCGACCCTTATGGAAGAACACATTTGTGTATATGGGAATGTGGCCTAATATCGGCGAGCAGCGATCCCCGTGTATTAGTATACTTTGCAAAACTATTGGGCTACAACGCAACCATGTTGTAAGTCGTCGGCTAAAAGTATTTTTAGACCATTTGAGTTGCTTGGGCTCTAAATTCGAATGCGATTGCTCGTTCCATAATTAAACAGGACGTGGATACCAATCACTTACTAAGGAAGCGATGGGTTTGGAATCAATATATTAGCGCAGGTATGTACTGGAGAGTTGATAGGATACGTGATACGAAGCTGTGAAAATTATGTCCATCACGGGAAATAGGCCGCCTGTTTCCCCCTCTTTCTCTCCTTGCCTTTGGCTTTCTTTTGCTTCATCCCCCCTTCCCCCTTTCGTATTTCGTGTTACGCCTCTCTCTATCATTATCTTTTGGGGTTTGTCTATGCACCAATGATCAAAGAGAGCTCACCCTCTTATACAGAATTCAGGGTAAGAAATAGTATCGGACACTACAGCTCAATAAGGTATTCTGAAGCAATACTCATTCCCATACTGGTCATTAGTGCTACTGCCTGATTCCGAATCCGAAAGTAGTCCCACATCCGCAGGATATTGCCCAGGAGCCTATCTATCAAGATAACGTTGGTGAAATAGTCTTGACTACCTTTTCCGGCGTTTCACCCACCCTAGAGCCCTTGCTGAAGTGATACAGTAAGCTGATGAACATCTATTCGCAGCAAATAGCGCCAGGAGATTTGATGGGCAACTGGCAAAGCTAAGCAACTGATAGGATCACGAGCAAGCGGCAAATAGCTCAATGGAGCCTGGTATAGTTCGGCCTAAGCCTGCATCTCGTCGGTAAAATAAGCTACTCTTAAGACGTAAATAGAGGCTGCTGTCAAATTGCCTATAGAAGTTTAGCACCGCTGGAGTGGCCATGGAATCACCAAGAATCGGTTGTCGCTAGGGCTTAGCACAGCGTTGGACTCGGTTTATTTTTTTATTTTATTCCCCAATTATTTACCCGCGCGTACTGGTTATAATCGTCCTAGTATGGCGTGTCCTTCACACCTGCATTTCACTCGTACTTTTGTTCTTGCGAAAGCATCTTTAAAATTAAACCCATAACAAGACTTCTTTTTTATATACAAGCATTTATCATCTCGAAAGCCCACAACCGCACGCCCTCTAATTCGTTTGTTTTGAAATATAAAGCACGCAACGACTATAGCTGGGCGCTGGGACCCTGGAAGATGGTTGATGAAAATTACTGGCCCAGCACTAAGCCGAGCATACAGGATTTTCCCCTTGGGGAAAACGCTGATACGGAAGAGGCCAGAGACAAGTTCCGCTTTATCACTTTCCAAGATCCCAACACCGTAAAACTAAAGTCAATCCAGCGGGTCATTCGCAGCCATGGCGCTAAGAAATCCTTGGAAGGACGGAAAAAGAAGCTCACTGAAGTGACTGGGAATTTTCGCCATTTTAAAACTGATAGGCTTCAACATGTCTCGAGGAAAAAGCAGAGCCATGACGCCAAACCACCAATCGATATCCAGCCATTCGGCTCGACACGATTGCTTGCCATTAGCAATTCTACACGGCTGCAATCCCTCATCGGAAATAGTATGGTATGCACCTCGTTTGAAATATCTCAAGACTAACACCACGTAGAAACGGCATCGCAAGCTTTAGAGCCGGTGTGCAATTTCTCAGAGGCCACCGCCCACCAGAAATTCCACAAGATATTTTATGATGGCTTCAGCGATGAAGCTCTCTCAAATGCTATTATGCTCTCCCTAACATTCGCCGCAAATGAATATCACTTCACGCAGGAATGTGCCAACTTTAAGAACACAACAATTCGGCATATCAACCAGAAAATCGGATCTTCCCTTGATCCTCCAGCTGTTTCGCAAATGGTAGGTGCCATATTACTATTAATAGGGGTAGAGGTTAGTATTTTGCAAGTTGCTGGTCTTCCATTGCTAAGAAAATTATCCAGTGGCGACTTGGGAACAAACCGCGAGTAGAAATGCATCTGGCTGGTGTCATGCAACTGCTAAATTTCTGCGACTCGAAGCTAATCCACCTTCACGATGGCATCAAACGGTAAATATTCAAATCAAGCTTCCTTTTCGAGCCTTTAGACCAATATTCTAACCCCTGCAGTGCAATATTCTGGCAAGATCTGAACGCTGCTTGGATCATAGGTTCTGAGCGCAACTTCTCTCATGATAGTTTCCCAGAGCTCCACTGGGGGCGCAATCCCTTCCTTTCATCTGTATATATCCTACCGCCGGGATTCGAGTCACTGAGACATGTGTTGGGAAGCGATTTGGTCAAGGTAATCGAAGATATCTATGCCTTGCAGCATTACAGAGAATTATCGGATGTAGACCTCGATGACTCACCGTCTCTTCTCCACCTGGATAATCATCAGGCATGGATAGAGTCTCGACTTTACTCTCATTTCTTAGCTACAGACGAAAGTAATGGAGTATTGGCAGGCTGTATACTTGCACTATATCTCTGCACTTACATGCTGTTTTCGGAAGTATGGGCAGGCCATTTCATTCCATCGCATATATCGTCAAATTTATTACGTGTCTTGCGGGATGCGAAGAAGAGTATTTTATGGGAAGCTAACAGAGATGCAATACTATGGTGTACGATAATAGGTGGCACATTCGCCCAGCTGGGCGTGACACGATCCGAGTACATATTGCTACTTCACCAGTCTGGATATGGCACCCTCCCCTCAGCATGGAAAGAAACAGAAAACTTTTTAGAGAAGTTTCTGTGGTCCAAAAAAGTATTCTACGGGCCGGGAAAAGCGTTCTGGGATGCATACTCCCTAAATTGACACCTCACTATAGCTTCCGAGGCTAGCCTTTTTCTAGTTATCCGAGAGGATATGTCTTTTATCAACCAGAAGGTGGAGCGTTGACGAGAAAATCATTCCGATTTCGGTCTATCAAGTGGTATATAACATCACGGGACATTAACGTTTTTGATACTATCTATGAAGATACCCAATATAACCGTCATTGACAAAGTTGAATTAAAAATTGGCTACTGTATACCTTGAAACCTTTCTTGAATTGCCGTGCTTATAGACGTGAGGTTTGATGCCTCTCTATAGTAAAAAGCTGCCAGGACCAGAGGTCCGGCCTCAACATCAGGATAAGAGCTTGGTGAGGTCTGCGCTTACAGGAGTCAGAAGCAAAGTTCCGCCACAGCCCAGTAGCCAAAAGGGTTGGATGATTGCCGAAGGCGCCGACCACGCCCTCTGTAAGGAGTCGTACACTATAATAGTATACGAAGTACTTGTATCTTCGGAGCTAAAGCCTGTTATAGTAAATGGCCGTTCTGTTCATTTGTAGTACCAAGGAGGTGCCTAAATATTATGCCAGATCTCCATTCCAGGGGTGGGGAAGAAGGGCTAGGTTGTTTTTGACTTCGTTTTCGCTTAAGCGGTCAAAGAAAAGGGGATAATTAACCTACAATATTAGTCTTGCAAGCACATTGAACAGGTAAATATACTGTGGTAGAAGGGTGGAGTAAATACAAGAGAAAGAAATGTACTACAAAGCAGTTTGTTCAAGCAATGTACTATCTGGTAGAATTAAGTGCCCTCTTACAAAATACACGAACACGTTTACAGGGATCCTTGCTCTGTGTTACTATATCAAGATTTGCCTACTGGCGTATTAGACAGTAATGTTGGAATATATCACATTTGCGCTCGCCCAACGTCTGTTCTTAAAGGTATTTGTTATGCAATATACCATTATTGCTATTTGAATGACAGGATTCAGTGTAAACGGACTTTGGTGTTTTGGCGGGCGCTTAGCCCCAAAGACCCATCACAGCCTGTTGGCCCAAGTATAAGGCATCGCGCATATCAAGCGGAGCTACGCAGGCGAGTCCAGCTTGACGAGCTAGGCCGTAAAAGCAAAATAGCTTCCAGAAAGGCTAACCTACAAGGGAAAAATGATTGCTACGCTAAAATCCATTGCCAGACTGGTAACCTATTTCGATGGTCGCCGAACAATCGCTCGGAGCCGATTATGTGGCAAACCGTTCTGGCGTCATTGCTGGGCTGTTATGTATCTAAATAGTAGCTATTTCCTAACGCAATAATTCCAAATGCATGATGCAAGCCACAGCTACATAATTGCTACTTGTTTGCAACTGTTGAATGAGTCGCACACAGCTGATCAGATACTCAGGGTATATCTCTGCTCTGGAATTACGAAGCAACGCAAGCAGATGCATCTATTTGCGAAACGTGTACGTGAAGAAGCCATTGAGAGAACAGACTCACATTAGAACACCCGGCACAATGCTCTTAACGTTGGCGGACAGTTGAAGTCCGTAACCCCGCGTCTTCCCGCCCACCGTTTCTTTGTTTAAAGCCCTGTCTTGGTGCGTTGTACTTGGATAGCGTCAGGATTGGTTCACAAGTTTCTAACGGCAACTATTCCCGATAATTCCTGTAATGTTTCGCTAGGTTCAGCTGTCAACCCCTACTCTTAGCCTAGCCGTTTTTCCCCCCCGTGTATTGTGCGTGTATTTAGTCGACGACTGCCACAGCACCCTCTCATAGAACTTCCAATGAGAAGCCCAGTTTAAACATCGGGCTTACCTACTACTTTCGTATCGGTCTAATGATACCAGTATCGGGCTAACCCTCGCGTTTGTCGGCATATGGACCTAAGCGAACGCCTTCCAATTAGACTTTCTCATAACATCAAACACTCCGACTAATGGCCCCTTGGAAGTGTTGAGCTACCATTCAACTGCTATTACTACTATCTTTTCACCGAACTTGGGCCACCGGCTTCTATACCAGTTGGGCGGAAATGGAGGGTCTATCTGTACCAGAATTGAATCGCCAAGTTGTTACCCGATACTTCCAAGAGTTTTGGACCAATGGGAATGCCGACATTGTAGATGAACTTTGCGACGACAATGTAACCATCTTCTATCCAATGCATGGCCGAATGGTTGGTAAAACTGCCGCCAAGGAAGTCATAGCCCGGTTCAAGCAGGTTAGTTTTAAAACAGAACCCATCAACAACTGGGCTATTTGATATGCTAATAGCACAAACTCAACCCAGGCGTTCCCGAACGTTTCATTCCGATTGCTTTCACCGTTTCCCCTGATTGCCGAAAGCGACTATGTAGTTGCGCGGTGGTTTGGTGGGGGGAAGCATACTGGGCCGGCATTTTACGAATTGCCTGTCGGAAGTCTGCCTGTACCTAATACCGGCAAAGAAATGCGATTTTCTGGAACTACAATCTATAGGTTGCAGAATGGTAAAATTATAGAAGAGACGGGTGAAGAGTCTGGCCTAGTGGCGCTGCAACAGCTGGGCTTGATTAAGATGAATGATGGTTTTGCTCCATGAGCTCCCATTTCTATTACATGTTTTCATCGCATAAAATCTCGGATTCATGATTGCTTTGGGTAGAATATGTCAACTCATTATGTCATTAAATGGATATATATATACATTCTTGTTGTTCTTATCATCATATTAGTCCAGCTAATAACTCATTGACTCTTTCATGCCCGATACGCTGCAAAAGTTCTGCGAATCTCGCAACAAAGAAAGCGCTGTGGTCGATTCGCGTGCTTCTTGATGCTGCGATAAAGTAAACCCATGTTAAAGAATTTTCTCCCAGTGCGTACGGGGGTACCTTGGCCACAGTGGTCTGGAGTCGGTCTAACAGTTTGTTGAGCTCATCAGAGGATGAATCTGAGTCTGCGCTAGGGCTCTCGAGGGGAGCACTAGACGCCGGCAGTGTATAAATATGACATGCTTGTGCCACTGCACTCTCTATTGCGGAGAAGATTTCGAAGAGGTCTTTTTGGTTGAGCGACAAGGCTTGCCTTCCATCTGTGGCTAGGCGCTCTTTGCTTATAATCTTGTTGAATTGGTAAAGGGGACAAACGATTGCTTTTAACCTATCATCGGAAAAATGTTTGTGTTAGTAAAGAACCTGACAAAAGTAAGCTAACGGTTTGAAGCATACAATTGGACTTGGTCGAGTAAGAATTTGCGCGTTGCCTTCTCGCCTGGATCAGTGCTGAAAGGGCTATCCTTGTGAACCCAGAACTCAGCAAGCTTTAGTAAAGCAGGGCATTCTCTGTGGCCACATATCATGTCATCAATCATCAAGCCCAGGATGGTAGCGAGAGGCGCGCAAGAGTCCGTCTCTGGTCGCGCTGAGACGTGCCTCAGTTCGGCAATTGCGGTTGACCTGTAGCTGAGCCTGTCGACCATGGTCTTTGCGCCTTGGGCAATCTGGATGTGGCTTGCAGATGCTGCCAAAAACGCGCTCCTGACCATTGGGTTATTGAACGCTAGTGGTAGAATGTGCTTGACATATCCTTGAGTAGTAGACTCAGTGACATCCAGTGTCGGGATGATATTCTCATAGACTAGATAAAGAGAAACCATATGATTAGCGAACAAATCGAGCTCGGAGAATGCCACAGGGTCGCTTACAATTTCGCAAGAGAAACTCTTCTGAGGCGTCTTCGATGTTGATGTATGGCAGCATGTCCAAGCTAGGATATATCATTGACTGCTGTTGGTATACTTGCCACTGATATTGGTCGCCCAAGATTAGAGTAGTGTCACTGGAGGTCATATTCACTCCTTGGCTCGGACTCGATACCGACCACAGGAATATACCAGGGCCAAACTGTGAGAGCTGATTGAAGTTCAATGCTGGTGCGTCTGTTGTGGTAACTAAAGCCATTACACATTTCTTCCAATTGGTGGCTATCCCATTCAGCCGGTCTCCCTCTGCTCGGAGACGTAGGACTTCCTGTTCGAGAGCATTCATGTAATCCTTTGTCCTTTGTCTATGGCTTCTATAAGACGGTTAGGTTAATTCCACACATCCCATCCAGAATCAACTTCAACATGCCTCTGTGCTCGTAAGATTTGCTGCTTTCTCCTCTTGGGAGGCTGGCCCTTCTCGGGTGCGGCAGCGGCGGCAATTCCATCATCAGGTACCAATGGTGGTAGGAATGAGAAGGTGCCGAGAATATTTCTCTGCCGACTTTTGATAGAATTATACGAATTTGCGGTTTCCATCTTGATCAAAGTTTGTTCTGATCTGATGTCGCTGCTGGGTTTGCCCTCGTAGATGAACATCGGACAATCGGCTTATTTGCTCTCTGGGCTGGTCATGTGATTTAGGCGCGGAGGTTGTTTTATATCGTCAGCTGTTACTAAAAGTAGGTGTGTTTCGGCAGTTATCCTGTTGATTACTGCAATTATCGGTTACGGATAGTAGCAGAGGGTATCGTCAGAGATGTTTGCGTCCTGCAGGCATTACCTTCAAAGTAATCCCAGAGTGCTACATAAGGATAGGACGTGTGGATCATATAACTCAGTTGAGAAGTCGAGTCAGGGATGGCATCAGGGATGCAGGGTCAGCCTTTACAGGGAGCTAAGAGAGACGCACTGTGCGACTCAAGGCAATTCAGATGACAAATGCGCGTTGCCAGAATAGGTAGCTTCACGGAATCAACGAGAGCTCTATTCCGGACCATGGCTATAGCGAGAAATGGCAGGAATTAATCAGCCCATACTAGATTTGAAATCGGAGGGATACTATTCTCTTAGTGCTACGTGCTAACTTCTGACGTCGACTCGTTGACAGTAGGAGAAATTTACTTTCTCCATAGCGCTCCGGATCTCTTTTCCCGTTTTCTACTACTACTCCGTCATACTTCTTGTTCTGGTACTATCGCTATGGTTACAGTCGCCGGTGTGCCTCGCGGCATGGAAGCCACCATAGTCATAGCAGCCGCTAGCCGTTTGTCTACCAAACCGAATCAAGACCATGGACACCCGAAGGCTTGTCCGCCTGACTTGTCAGTCGGACCCCGTGGCGGAGGCCCTCCTGTGGATTATGGTGGTCAAAGTCTGAGATGGCTGTGTGCGCCGTTACGCGGTTATCCCAGAGTGCAACCGTACCCTCCTCCCACTTGACCCGGACTTGGAAGTCTTGCCCCAGCGCGATGTGCTATAAATTAAAGGTTAACAGTTGGTTGCATGAATAGCATGCATCGGCACTGCTGGGGGCTGACGCTTACATTGAACAGTAGCTGCAAAAGGGCCTCTGACTCTTCATGTTGAAGGCCAATGATGCGCTTCGTGAAACCTTTGTTGACGAACAAGGCTTTTTCTCCGGTGACCTTGAAATAAAAAAAATGCTCAGCATCGCATTCCTTTGTGCTGCAGGCGGTCCAATGGGTACTATGCTATAATAATAGAAACAATAATGCAAGGATACTTACCGGATGGATCCTCACAATAGGATGTTCACTCTTCACTGGCTCACGTCTAACGTGCTTCCCGTCCCGTCGCGCATTGTCTGCTTGGTTAAAGCCACTATGCTCAGCCCGTAGACCTTCTAGCAGCGTCTTGATTGGTTGCGACAAGCGGGCGTATGCTGCAGTCTGTGACGCCCAGGCGGTATCGCCTCCGGTTGGGGGGACAGATAGGAGAGTGAGGATGGTAATACCCGGTGGTTGATGCTCATAAGAAACATCCGAATGGTACCCTGTAGTAGTCAATCTTTCTCTTCGCTGCCGTGCTCGATATTCGTTATCAGGACCAAGGTATATGTTATGGAACTCGAGATGGTCCTTGACGTGAGCTCCAACGGGCTGGGAGTTTGGTTAGTACTACTATATCTGCCACCACATATATATATGTGTGTATGTGTGTGTATATGTATAAGTAAATTGACTCACATGAACATGCAATGGCCCGAAATATCTCGCAAAATCTTTCTGCTTGTCTGCGCCTATATCTTTGAAGTTCTGGTCGCGGAAAATGACTACTCCCCTCTCAGCAATGAGCAGGGCAAGTTCATTCTTCTGAGTGTCATTCAATTGAGAAAGCTGAAGGCCTCGAATTTCAGTTCCAATAACTGGAGTGAGCTTGGAGACCTTGAGCTCAGAATTGCTGCTGGATAGGAGAGCGGACTTGGCTTTGTCTGCTGCCAGTCCGCGATCCTTAAACTCGAATGGCTGGATCGGCTCAAAACGAGTCTCTTCGTCGTAGACTGGAAGATATTCATGATATTTATACTTTGGTTAAACGAATTAGTCAACGTATTACTTTTGAATCTATTTGTTTTCGGTAGTTTACCTGCTGATGGATGGCATCGTCATATGCCAGTGTGAGCCTCCCGACTTCAGCGCCTGACTGCGTTACTGTCTTTGTAGTCGACATTCTTTTAGTTGGCAATTCAACAAATACGTCTTTCGAGCGAATGGATTTCGGGAAAGCTCATATATACACTAGTATTTCAAGCCTTGACAATTTGAATGGCGCTGTACTTCGTATTAAATATATCTAGCATGTGTACGATATCGATAGATCTTTCTACTCTACATTCGGAACATCGGCACCTTGCGCCAAAATTCTCTCAATGGCGGCATACCCAGCTGAAATCGTGATTGATTAGCTATATGGTGAACTGCGGGGTTTAGCGATTACGGAGAGTATGCGAAAGTTTGGGGTATAGATATTGCATACTTGTGATAAGCACGCCTTGCAGCGACCAGATATAGTAATCGTGGGGGGTGTTGCGACTCCAGGAGATCTTGACATGATTCATAGTGAGCTCTATTTTGAGAATCCTGTGATAGGAAATGATATGTATCAATTCTTATCAGGAGCTGCATAAGTGCTTGCGACATTATTGAACGATTGGTATTGTCGCTAGCATGTGAATGCCGGCTAAATCTAATTCGTGAGTCGTGATTTGACCCAAGATGACGACAGCGAGATGCGCCGCAAATTAACAAACTAAACGATTACTAATAGGTTAGACAAGCAACACCTCTGATTGTGTGTAAATGATAAATAGGCATTCGATTTCCATCTTGTTAGTCAATTGTATTCCTAAGAGAAAGGTATAGTAAACTAGTATAGCAGCATTGAACTGTTGGTGCTTTTATACCATGGTAGCTTGTTAAGTAATGCATTTATCAAGAATGATGAGAGCATTCGACGATGGACAGAAATCGCTTTCATTAACGTAATTAACAGCAACAGTCTCTTCATCCTCGGTAATGAAGTTACTACTCGTAATTGGAATCTTGTTTCGCTGCAGCGACTGTTTCGGTTTGGGAGTTCCTGGCGTATTGCTAAGCCGCCACTGTCTGTCATTGATATCTCAGGGGCTATAGAGTTTTTCTCTGGGTATTACCAGAATTTGATCGTGAAACACTATTTGCCATCAAACCGATAATATATTTATGTATTTAAAATATCTGTCTTTTTCGACTTACCGCCAGTAGTTTCCACATTTGAACTCCAATGCATGGTGAAGACCGATTCATATTCACATGAAGAATGATGTTAGTTATCCTTGATTATGTAGAGAGTCATTTCATTAATATCTATCTATTTATGTCAATCTTATATTAATATGATGCTGAAATGTTTGGTAAGGTTAAAGTGTGTACGGTCTACCAGAGCTGTTCCTTTTCCCCATACAAGACAGCTAATGTCCGCGGCCACACGCGAGTATCACCAAGTGTGCTGCTTCTACGACCTGACCTTTTAGTCCGAATTTTCCCAGTCATTTGAAAGACTTCCAATCGAACTATGGCCCAGAGATTTACACGGTTAGTCGCACCGATCCGCCAGCTCGGGATGCAGGGCTCGTCTGCCAACTCCACTTCTATCTTCCGCACTAGGCCAATAACTGGATGGCACCTCGGCGGTTTCCTCCCAATCATTGTACATATATGGAGAACGAAGATCTTGTATAGCTGTCATGCATTTAAGGAAGAGCCACTATTCGAGATAGTATTTGCGATAGTACGTGCTCCAGCTATTAAACTATTTGTATCGAGATCCGGTAGTAATCTGGACGTACACGTCGACTTAAAAGTTGAGCTCCATCAACGATATTTTATACTTGTCATGCACTTGAGGAGGGCCAGTATTTGTGACGGTATTTGTGATAGTAGTTACGGTAGTATATTCTCGGGAGTCTGCTAGATTATGTAGCAGAACGATCTCGTCACGTTAAGAATGGGCTCCTCCAACAATATATTGTAGATAGCGATGATATCGATGCTGTCTAATAGGACCATTTGCAAGTGACCGTAAATGAATTAACATTGAAAATCTGGCATACTGGATTTTTAAGCATATAATCTGCTGGTCTCTCCCACAGCAAACTCTTTTCATCCTTTATTCCCAGTGGCTCGGATATCTAGTTTCGGGGAAAAGCAGGTAGTAAAGGGTCATTGTTAAAGCTACTCTTAAAACCGTTTAGACCTATTGCTTTCATATAAAGGACTAATATTGCACAACGACACAAGATATATATCTAAAGCGTCAGATAGTTCGAGCGCCATGGGCTTGAATCAACAAATTAAGGTGCATTGGGCAAGAATCCATAATGACATAATATACTAACCGTTAGCTCTTGATTTCGGCAATATCCTGATTTCCGTAAGACGAAATATGGTGGATGGCTTCTTATTTACAAAGATCAGGGCTTGGTACTAGTTCTTCTATCGAGATCAAGCGGCTTGGTCAGGATCCGAGCCTCCGAGGATCCGAGCCCAGTATCTAACGAGGCGTATTATTGAGCTATTCACTATCCTCACCTTACTGCCGGCATCAAATTTCCCCTTGGAGAAAAAGCGTCGGTAAACTGCTGCTGCCGCTACAAGTACCTAGGTGGCTAGGTGGTAGCACTGCCTTGGTAGCACGGTCGGTTTGCTGGCAGTCCACCCTAATGAAGAAACGCAAGGCAGCTGGGCGAATCCTCACTTGCCTTGTTTATATGCCGGCTGCATGTTAATTGCAGTATATACTACATTTGTAATCAGGCACTTCCGCAAAATATAGACAGCCCTGTATCGAATAGTATAGGACATCTCAATGTTCCATCGTAACCCTTATCCTAGACTATTCGCAAAGATATAAGCGACGTAAGCGATAATTGTGTCCATGGTTATATATATAAACTAGTCGCTAATAACGTAGCGGTCACGATATCCCATTCTCAGATACATATATCCAGAGATGGAAGCAAGAGCTTGAGCTTAAAGGATAACAATCAACCGATAATACAAAGATAGCCAAGATGGCTCAGATCGGAGGGAACCAATCGTTAACGCTTGACGAAAAACTCGAACACGATGAGAATAATGATTCTTAAACTGCATCCCGATATGAAGAAACATTTGCCAAACTTAATGCGCAACATGATTCAGAACAAGAGGACTTGGCATCAACCCGAACACAAACAAACGATGACCAAAATGGAAATGGGAAACTCAAGTCAGGACATCTATCAATGGGTGGAGCAAAGCCCTATCCCCCGGAACTGCTTGGAGAGAATGAAGCGTATTTGGTCGACTTTGATGGACCAGATGATCCTGCGAGTCCGCAGACTTGGCCAATGAGGACCAGGTCAGTGAGATTGAACGCAGCGCCGCGGCCTTTGTTAACAAGTACAGGATCATAATACATGCTACCATTAGCTACAGCACCTTTGCAATCGCTTTCGCCAGCGCCATATATGCACCTGCTGTCCCAACAATCGCAAAAGACTACCACGTTTCTTCTGAAGTCGCAACATTAGGCATTTCATTATACATTCTCGGATTCGTGTTTGGGTGCGTGAAGAATACTATCTTGAACATCTTCCCAGAAATTCGCAAACATTTGCTCATATTAATATAGGCCGATTATATGGGAACCCTTGAGCGAATTCATTGGCCGCCGAATTCCGCTTGTCGTTGCTTGTTTCGGATGTATGGTCTTCCAATTCGCAGTCGCCGTATCTAAAGATCTTCAAAGCGTCATAGTCAATCGCTTCTTTGCAGGGTTTTTCGGAGTGAGCTTTTTTGGCTATAAGCGGTGCTGTCTGTGCGGATCCTTTTGACAATACGACCCGTGGGCTTGCGGTAAGACCGACTGAATCACGAAGACCCTTCTAAAGGTGATGAATGGTATAGATCACAGTTTTCACCCTCTGCGTCTTCATTGGCCCCATGGTTGCTCCATTTGTTGGCGGCTTCATTGTGGCAAGCCACCTAGGCTGGCGTTGGACGCAATATATCGCAGGCATCATGTGCGCTTTGGCACTCGTCTTGAACTTGTTTTTTCTGCACGAGTCATACGTTCCAGTTATCTTAACAAACAAAGCAAATAAACTGCGCCAGCAAACGAAGAATTGGGCTATCCATTCGAAGCTGGAAGAGACGGAAGTCAGTTTGAAGGGTGTACTCCACCGTTACTTTCTATGGCCTCTTCATATGCTTGTTATTGAGCCAATTGTATTTCTCATGAAGTATGTGCATCAACGTTACGCTTGTCCCCGCTTGATGGCACGTGAATTATTAACCATGCGATTCCAGTCTCTACGCAGCATTTATTTACGGACTTCTCTATCTTTTTCTGACGGCCTTTTCTTTCATCTTTCAGGGCGTTTCTAAAATGAGACCTGGTGTGAGCGGGCTCCCTGAATTGAGCGCCGTGGTAGGCTGCGCGATCACCCTTGTCGTAATGATACTTCGGGCCCCGAGATACCGTCGCAAGCTAGAGGCAAACAACGGTGTTGCGGTACTAGAATAGCGACTCCCAGAAGCCATGGTTGGCGGTATCTTTTTTGCAGGTGGCTTATTCTGGCTTGGTTGGTCAGGCTATCGGGAAGAAGTCCACCGGATCGTGCCAATCATCGGAGGCGCTGTCACTGGATTTGGCATTTCGCTGGTCTTTCTACAGACATTCAATTATTTGATTGATGCCTATACCATGGTGAGCCTCTACATTGCTGATTTCTATCGTCCAAGCCCAAGATGCCGTTGCTGACACTTTGAACAGCTCGCAGCATCAGCGCTCGCAGCAAATGTTTTTCTACGTTCGATATTCGGCGCCGTGTTTCCGCTTTTTGCATCTTACATGCTCAAAGGCATTGGAATTCAGTGGTCTCTTACGCTATTAGGATGCGCCACTTCATTACTGGTGATTGTGCCGTTTGTATTGCACTTCAAGGGCGCAAGAATCCGTAGCATCAGCAGGTATACTCCAAAACAACTTCTGCAGCCTGCAGCGTTTCCAAAACCTGCTACAGCGGGGAATGGTCGAAGTGCATAAAAGAATCCGGTGCAAGATTCATCTCATTTTAGAGACGTAATGATAATGGACCGTAATATGGTGAATTTTATAATAGAGGCGGAAAGGTAATATAGACATATATGCAGGATTGTCCCACGACTTAGACGCGGTTTTTGCATAGAGAACAGAAAATTGGTCATGTTTTCCATAGACTTAAAAAGCAGATTATATAATACAGCTTCTTCAGGATCAATTATTTTGAGAAAAAACTGCTATAAACACTTTTACGAAGCAACATTCTCACCTTGGCAGCGTGAATTGCAAGCACAACAAAAGGAATAAAGACGTATGGAGTACGCTACCGGCCATTTCAACGAATGAGTCTTCTGCATCATTTCCCATATAGCTACGACAGTCGCAGATCGAGTCCGAGACTCCCGTCGACGGAGACAGGAACACAAGAAAAAAGCCGCAGCAAAGCAGCAGTTTCACAGCAACAACCTCCTACTTTCAAGATGCCCATCCACTTCGCCAGCAACAGCCAAACCCGATGGCGGCGGGAACACGGAACGGGCAGGTGGGGTAATGGAGACAATAGCGGATCGATCCCGCTCAGCGACAAACGATGACGTTGTGGCCGTGGAGCCGGCGGTGACATGCATCGCGATCGCGGGGACAAGGTGACGGGTATAATTACAAGTAGGCCATGGGCAATCAAGGCAAAATGGGAGATGAATGAGAGATTAGCATCGTTGATAGGCCCTCGTAAGTGAGCTGGACTCTGTGTGCGTTGCCCAGCTGCACTTACACGGTGTTTGGTAACTGATGGGCCAGCCAATGCCATGCAACAGGAGCTTGACTACATGTACTAGACAAAAGCTAAAGACAGCTGTTGAGCGCTTGATCCGCAACCCATGACATGACATCATAATCTCTTCACCACAAGCTGTCTCGGTCTCTCTCGGTGCCTCTTGTCTCTCCAGTGAAGCCCACCTTTTCGTTATCATCCAGTCGTTTTCTAGAAGCAGAATTCTTGGCTATTCTCGCGTATCCACTCAGGGCGACGCCACGGAACTGCAAACGAATCCCACCGCGTGCCTTGCTTGAAGAGGAGAGCAAGATGAGGAGAGAAGAGCGGGACAGAAAGAGGCTTTGATGGCCATAAAAGCCCGCATCCGGCTCAGTCGCCAGTATATATAGGGATATCTCGTCAGCAGCCACGCCCTTTTTATCCGTCTCACCTCCCGCAGTTCATCAAATCCATTAGCACCCGTGAATAAACATTCATCATCTTGCCCACCATGCCTCAGCCTATCCCTACAGCGAGCCATCTTATTGACCTCTTCAGCTTGAAGGGCAAGGTCGTTGTCGTCACCGGGGCTTCTGGGCCTCGGGGCATGGGAATTG
The DNA here is from genome assembly GCA_000331835.2 of Trichoderma hamatum GD12. Classification (NCBI taxonomy): domain Eukaryota; kingdom Fungi; phylum Ascomycota; class Sordariomycetes; order Hypocreales; family Hypocreaceae; genus Trichoderma; species Trichoderma hamatum. Next base: position 64,488 of record ANCB02000101.1, read on the forward strand.
AAGCTGCGCGTGGTTGCGCCGAGATGGGCGCTAATCTTGCCATCACATATGCGTCGCGTAAAGAGGGCGCGGAGAAGAACGCGGCTGACCTGGCCAAGGAATACGGCGTCAAGGTCAAGGTATACAAAGTCAACCAGAGCGACTACAACGACGTCGAGCGGTTTGTGAACCAGGTGGTTTCAGACTTTGGCAAGATTGATGCCTTCATTGCCAAGTAAGCTCTCACTGGTCTTCCTAGATGTTTAGCAGTTGGATACTAACTATCTTCTTCCCAGTGCTGGTGCCACAGCCAACAGCGGCGTTGTCGACGGCAGCTCTAGCGATTGGGACCATGTTATCCAAGTCGATCTCAGCGGCACTGCGTACTGTGCAAAGGCCGTTGGCGCGCACTTCAAGAAGCAGGGCCGTGGCTCCCTTGTCATCACCGCCTCAATGTCTGGCCACGTCGCAAATTACCCTCAAGAACAGACTTCATACAACGTTGCGAAGGCGGGCTGCATCCATCTGGCGCGCTCGCTGGCCAACGAATGGCGCGACTTTGCTCGTGTCAACAGCATCTCGCCAGGCTATATCGACACAGGTCTGTCGGACTTTATCGATGCCAAGACACAGGAACTCTGGAGAAGCATGATCCCTATGGGACGCAATGGTGATGCCAAAGAGCTCAAGGGCGCATATGTCTATCTCGCCAGTGATGCCAGTTCGTATACTACGGGAGCTGATATTGTAATTGATGGCGGCTATACCACTCGATAAAGAAGCCGTTTGTGTTTTTTTTTTTTGTTTTTGATAGTACTAAGACCCTTTGTAATGAGCTTAGCTGTACAATAATTATGACTCAATAAAAGAAAAATGCCCAATTTTGTAAAATTGACTCACCTTCATAAGAACGCTCAACGACTTTAGATAAAAAAAAAAGCGAGCCCCATCAGCTCAGCTATCTATGCAAGTAATTTCTCTTACTACTAGTAGTAGTATTTGCCCTTGAGCCTTGGTCTCATTTCGGCGCGAAATTCCGCGAGGGCTATCACAACGACGTGCATGCTAACAGTATTGATGATGACCTGATGCCAGGGTTGGGCATTTAGCCGTCGTTGAACTGCCGTTGGCAATTTACGACGGCACTGCAATACAGGGATAAGAAGCACCAGGGAGCGAAGGAATACGGGGCATGAATCACCACCAGTAAATTCAGGCAGGCAGTAAGAAGAGTTATACAAAAAGCGCCGCAAGAAGCAATGGCCGCTACCTACTGCCATTGACTAATATATATGTCTCAGGGGCATTAAACTAAATACCAGACATCAGCTCGGATAAGAGGTCGAGAACGCCGTTTTCTTCTCGTCTTCCCTTCTCAATGAGCCCCTTGCGTTTCTATGTAATTTCTCATCCACTTCTTCCCCGCGATCTGCGTGTGTCGTTTCCCCCACCGATGGCTATAATCCCGGCATGGGCTATTACCAGAAGTACCCGGCAGTAGTGCGGTTGCCTTGATTATGGCATATCGCTCTCGGGATTTAGCGCAAGTGCCGTCCATAGTACTTGAGATTCATGGAAAGCTGCTGCTAACGTTTCTACTGGGAGTATAAGGCAATTCCCGAGAAGAAGGATCAATGTTCAAATACGAGAGAAAGGAAAATGTTTACACGCTGATTTAGCTTGTGAAAACATGCCAAAGCTCTTTATAAGATAAATCGAAGCGCCAAGCCATGTTGATTAAATTTTCTGCATACCGCGTCTTTCTTGATACCTTACTGCACAAACATCCGTCTTTCTTCATGTTATCATCTTCCCAGAATAGCCCTTTCACATGCCCTTGCTCCTGAAGCCCGACGGTTCGAAGGATTTTCGCAAGTGCGGATCTTGCCAGCGGCATCCGCATCCCTCATACCTACCTGCCTACTTATGTCCCTACTATTTGTGAATACTTTCCTTACAGAGGGGAACAACAACCTTGCCCTTGCACACTTACGGCGAGATCGGATGAGCTTGCGGATCACCGCGTCGAATCATTGCCCACCTCCCTAAACGATCGAGACATTAATATCCTGTACGCGATAACATGACTGTCGGGTAACATTGGCTGTGGGTAGATGCTACTCTTCGTCACCAGTTTCTGCGGCCGAAGCCCGTTGAGAAGCCGTTGCATGGCGTAGCCATTGGCCGAAATCTCATGAACTCCAGTCGGCAAGGTTTGCAAGTATGCCTATGTATGCATATCGGATGAGCATCGCGATCCACAAATGAGGGGGAATCGTAATTCTATGTAACCATATTTGAGCCATGGTACACAATAGCGGACTATAGACAGGGGTTTGTCTCTGTGGGTCTCAAACATTGCCTATGCACTAGGAAAACACGCTGGAAGATGATATCATGAATCTCCAACTTCCATGCTCGTTAGCCTCATCCTAGCCGCAGATATCTCCGCCAGCCTCACTGTTTTGACTAGGAGATCACCTCCCTGGACCAACAACATGCGATTTGGGAACGAATACCGACGGATATTTCCAAATACTTCAATGTACACAACCATAGACAGGACGGCATTCTCCAGGAACCAATAGCCATTGTTCAAGGCCTGGATGCTCAGCGTGACATGGTGTCTTGAACCTGCATCAAGCGTTCCCACTTCGAAATACTATCACTGGCAATGTTGTATTACCCGAAGGTCCCCCCGCTATGTTTATGCTTGATGGTCTCATCGAGCTGCGGGGAAGAATAGTAATCTTGGCAGAATACTCCCCTACGAGATGCAAATGTCTTAGAGTTGTTCAGTCGGGTGAAGATGGCAGTGAGATATCCGACAAGGGGAGGCCAGGAAATACTACATAAACGGCAATCTCCGCAGCATGAATCTTTGATGCTACCCGCAGGGCGAGCTGTCGGTTTGGCCTCTTCTCTTAGAACGAGGTTAATAGCACTTCCCGAGGTGGCACGAGGGTTCCCTCCCTGTTTTTGCGTCCCTTGATTGCGGCTTGCTCTGGTGTTATAAACTCTAATTATTCTACCCATAACAAACCGTATCAACAAGCTTCTCGGGGTGCTTTGATACATCAACAGCAACGCCATGTACGCCCAGCAACTCGTGGCCTACTGGCCAATGCTGGTTGGGCTGAGTCGAGCAGCGAATCAGCAATCCTCCTTCGATGTACTTGACTATATCGACCCATTAATTGGCACTGCGAATGGAGGTAAGAATTTACGCTTCTAATGGTATGCAATTGTTCGCCTTGTTAATTTGTATCACAGGACATGTCTTCGCAGGCGCAACTCTCCCCTGTGAGTATACTGCGCCCAACAAAATTTCCTATTGATGGCAAAGGTAGAGACTGATTTAATACATTCGATTAAAGATGGCATGGCAAAGAGTGTAGCGGATGGCAATGAGGAGATTCAGGGAGGTTATGCCTCGAATGATGGCCTAAGTACGCAGCTCCTAACTCCATCACACGGAAAAGAACTCGGTAGGATTGACCAATGCCTATAGTTACTGGCTTCTCTCATATGCACGATAGTGGAACGGGTGGTGTAAGTTTATGATGGCCTGCTCACAGAACTGTGGATAATGCTAATATACACCTCCCACAGGGTGCATCGCTGGGAAACTTCCCTCTTTTTGCCCAGACTGGCTGTCTAAACGACGACATCAACAACTGCTACTACCCTTCAACCTTGAGAGCCTCAGCAAAAATAAATGAAACGGTTGTGGCCAAACCGGGCTATTTTGCTATACAGCTCAATACATCGGTCAAGGCTGAGATGACGGTTACAAACCACACAGCGCTGTACAGATTCACCTTCCCGACGGACGGGACTCCAACCAAGATCCCTTCCAATGGGACAACGCCCTATAGCCCTCTGATTCTGGCCGATCTAGCCGATCTTTCCGGATCCAGAACTGATTCAATCATCTCTGTTGATGCCAACACAGGCCGCATATCCGGCAATGGTACCTTTAGGCCCTCTTTCGGTATTGGCAACTATAATCTCTACTTCTGTACCGATTTCCAAGGCGCGAAGCTTCGAAACACAGGCATCTTTGTAAACAACCGCGCAGGGACCGAGCGCAAGAGCTTCCGCACTTACGATGATGGGCAGAACCCAATCCTGCCCGCTGGCGCCTGGGCTCAGTTCCACCCTCCAGCCAACAACCAGATTCTGGCCCGAGTTGGACTCTCATTTATAAGCACTGCTCAAGCCTGCAGCAACGCGCAAAAAGAAATTCCCAACTTTGACTTTGAATCTGTGAGAGCCGACGCTGAGGATGCATGGCGTAAGAAGCTCAGCACCATCAAGGTTGACAACACAGGTGTCATTGACTCTCTCCAAAGGACGTTCTGGAGTGGCATTTATCGCACACTAATTTCTCCACAAGATTATACTGGTAAGACAGCATATGTTTCAGACAGATGAATGATGTTGTCTCTAACATTGATTCACAGGCGAAAATCCGCTCTGGAAGAGCAACGAGCCATATTTTGACTCATTCTACTGCATCTGGGACAGCTTCCGAAGCACACACCCTTTGCTTACACTGGTCGACCCTCATGCTCAAGCGTTGATGATTCGCAGTCTCATCGATGTATACCGCCATGAGGGCAAACTTCCTGATTGCCGCATGTCCCTATGCAAGGGCTTTACTCAAGGTGGCAGCAACGCTGACAATCTGTTGGCGGACTCTTACTTGAAAGGCTTAAGAGATGGTATCGACTGGGCCACTGGTTATGAGGCTGTCGTATCTGACGCTGAGGGTAATGTTTTCCTATCAATAAATTTCCCACAGGAATCCATATGCTAATGCATCTCGTTGAATAGTTGAGGGCCAAATTTGGACAGTCGAAGGCCGTGGTGGCTTGCAGAGCTGGAAGAAGCTTGGCTATATCCCAACCGATGACTGGGACTTCAGTGGCTATGGTCTCTTCACTCGTTCTATTTCACGAACGATTGAGTACTCTTATAATGATTTTTGCATTGCCGAGATGGCTCGCGGTCTTGGAAAGCACGCCGACGCAGAAAAGTATCTGAAGCGTTCTGGTAACTGGAAGAACATGTATGACCCGACGTCGCGGTCTAAGCTGAACTTGACCGGAACTCAAGACTACAACCTATTCACCGATAGCGGATTCGAAGGCTTTTTGCAGCCGCGATATCTCAACGGTACCTTTGGTTTCCAAGAGCCAGCCATTTGTACTGACTTGTACAACTTCAATGGCTGTTATTTGAATCCTGGTGGCCACGAGACATATGAAGCTGGCTCGTGGCTCTACACTTTTTACGTGCCTCACGACCAGGCCACACTAATCACAACACTAGGTGGTCCAGACGCATTCCTCCGCCGTCTCGAGTATATGCACAACACTCCAGGCCTGTTTTATATCGGCGACGAACAAGCCTACCTTCTTGTCTACATCTTCCACTACGCCGGAAGGCCAGGTCTCTCCGCTGAATACCTGCACAGGTATATCCCAGGTGCCTTCAACGACACCACCGGCGGTCTTCCAGGAAATGATGATTCGGGTGCCATGGGTAGCTTCACGGCGCTTTCCATGATGGGACTGTACCCCATGAGCGGACAGAATGTCTACCTCATCATCCCGCCATTCTTCCCAGAGGTCAACTTTACCGACCCGCGATCCGGCAAGACAGCAACTATTCGCAACATCAACTTTGATGCTGGATACAGCAACATTTATATCCAGAGTGCCAAGTTGAATGGCAAGCCGTACAACAAGGCATGGGTAACTCACAGCTTCTTCCTTGACGGCGGGGTGCTTGAGTTGACTCTCGGGCCCCAAGAGAATACGAAGTTTGGAGCTGCCAAGGCAGATCTTCCGCCAAGTGCGTCAACGCACTTTTGGAGCTAGATGGGGTTAAGAGACTAGCGCTGTGTAATGAATAACGCCAAAAAATTAATAATTTGAATTATTACATGAATACTTTATAGTAGTAGTTTTGACTCATCTCTTAACTTGCGTGCTATCATATGGGACTTGCTTGCATTTTATCCTCTTATTGTTTAGAATCTTAGCCACTAATGCCGGTCAATCCTCTATTTGTTGTCGTATCCAATGTTCCTATACCATCCACGGGCCCATACTGGTAGTGCCGTATTTCTTCCAAAATTTCCCTCCCGATTGTCCTTTGCCCATTGCTTCATCCATCTCTGCTTTTAATACAGGATTGATTCCCTTCTGCCTCATCTTTTCCTGCTCTTTGAGTGAAATCTTGTGAACGGGATGGTCGTCTGGTAACTCCAAAGGTTGCTCATCCGACTTGGGAGTTTTACCCCATTTGAGCCCAGCCTGAGCAGCCAATTGTCGGTTACTTTGTTCGTTTGTCTTTTCAGGCATCTTTTGCAAGGCTTCGTCATTTGACAGAGGCATGTTGATCACGTGGTAAATTCATTTAGTCCTCCAAAACATTTTGCAATTCAGCCGTGTGCCGACTCTGGGGTAGTTATATACCAAAATATCCCAACTGCCAACCCCTTACGGCAACACAAAACTACCATGATCAGCCTTACAAGCCTCTTCTATGACACAATGTCATCTCCGCATTATTCTTTCGCTTCACTTATGCACCCCAAGCCCAGTGGGGCTACGGACCATTCAGCTCGCCTATTTTTGGGGTCTGACAGGCGCCAGGCCTCACGATCGTCACTAAGCCACTTCCAATGACCAATACATCGTAATCCTCAGCGATGACCCACAGAAACAAGGAGCTTACTATAGATGGAAATACCTACATGTATACTATTCTCATAGCAGTGACTTTCACATTGATAGAATTAGTAAGCTTGTCTAACATGTGCTTTAATTTTAACAGATTAATATTGATAATGCAACGCTAGATATCTATGCTTGCGCCTTAAGTGCAGTAAACTGTTCGCTAAAAGGAAAGTCGTGGAAGCCTTTGTCCTGCTTGGCAGTGAAAAACGTCTCTCTCTGGTACGGTGTCAGAGCAATTCCCTGTTGGAACCGGAACGGCAGATCTGGGTTGGAAGTGTAAGGTCGACCAATCGCAATAACGATGTCGTAGTCCTTGTACTCCTCGTCAACGGCCTTTTTGCTGGACTCGAGCTCAAATCCTCCAGCTACAAGAACAGGGCTGGTATTGGCATACGCCTTGATGACGGGTGTGATGTCATTGCCCTTCTCGCGAGACTCAACCAAGTGTATATAAGCCAGCTTGTAAGGCTTCAGCTGCTCGGCAATGTACTCGTATTGAGGAATCGGGTCATAGGTAATGTCTCCCATAAAGTCCGCAAATGGGCTGAATCGGATTCCAGTTCGGTCTGCGCCGATAGCTCCAACAACTGCCTTGGTTACCTCCAGCGCGAAGCGTGCTCGGTTCTCAATGCTGCCGCCCCACTGGTCGGTTCGCTTGTTGGTAAGCTCTTGGATGAACTGTTCGAGCAAGTAGCCGTTGGCGGCGTGAATCTCTACACCATCAAATCCGGCAGCAACAGCGTTCTTAGCTGCCTGTGTGTAGTCCTCGATGTACTGAAGAATCTCCTCGTGTCTTAGGGGTCTTGGCTTAACAGCAGCATCAGGAGACTCTGGTACGTCGCTGGCAGAAACAAGATCTGAGTTGCTCTCTTTCTTCAGAACCTCCGCATTGGCGGATCGTCCCAGCGCCCATAGCTGGAGGTAGATATACGATCCTTGCTTGTGAACAGCATCAACAATCTCTTTCCAAGCATCAATCTGCTCTTGTGTGTAGATTCCAGGAACATTGGCATAGCCACCAGCTTGCTGGGAAATGAAGGTAGCCTCAGTGATGGACAGCGAGCCAGGAACAGCCCCTCTCTGCGCATAGTATTCCTTCACCGTAGACATAGGAACATGGTTATCGTCGGCTCTGTACCGGGTCATAGGCGCCATAGCAATTCGGTGGGCGAGCTCAACGCCGCCCACCTTGAGAGGAGAGAAAAGTTTTGACATGTTGAGGGTAGATTTCCTTAATTCACTTGTCACTGCAATAGGAAAATAGATTGAAAAGACGGGAGACTGCCCCTTCTTATCAGGATTCTTCTGAGCCTCAACTCCGTCTCCTGATAGTAGTTGTCACACTACTCAAATGAGTTAGTAGTACCAATTGCGCCATTATAGGGATTATAAATCCGAACCCCACCATGGATTCACAAACAATACTACATCTCTCTGGACATCTGCAATATAATGACTACTGAGCCGGTCTGGGTATTCGGCATCGTTCGGTGTTTAGCTAAGCAGCGTAAATAATTCATACTATTACGTCGCGTGAATCAGAGCGGATGCGGCAGGTCGCCTTAAATCTATAAGAATAGGATTCAACCAACCAAGCGATGGAATAGTGCTGCGCTGGCGCTAGATTTCCTTCGGATTTCATGACTCAGGCCGAAGCTAGAAGGGATTTTTGTGATGGATTTCACCCCACCTATGGCTGGTGGCTACCGCGAAGCTCAGGGCGAAGCTACTATACCTGTAAACTTCCAGTTATTTCCAGGGACAGCTTATCAAGCACCAGACCCCTCGGCGTAAATAGCACCCGTAAAAACGGACCCGGTGGCCTGTTGTGGCAGTACAGCGAGACCAGCGGCCACGTATGAATTTAGCTGTAAGTAATTGAAGGTATTTGGTTCCTATCAAAAGCCCTATCCTCGGCCGGTTCCCTGGCTCCTCTTCCACACTGCCCACGCCTGATCCATTTGGTATTCGAAGTCGACGTTGATCTCGTTCAACCAACGGATCTTCGTGGTCTTCAAGTTATTGTAGGGCCCGATGATACGACCGTTTCATCGCCGTGCTGGGCTCATACACATCTTGCTTGACCAGGCTGCATGCAACCTAGGGGCAGGGCAGCGGCATCCCAGGCTTCATCAGCACTTTAAAATTCTGTGCCAAATAACGACTCCATGACCGGAGCCGTTGTTGTAGAAAATCGTGTTGCGAATAGCTTCAAATTAATATGCATCTTGGCCAAGGCCTACTAATGACAGGTTAATCGCATCGTTGTTTTCTGTGGAAAACGCTAAGAAATTCTGACATCGGTTATATTACCAAGGTTGTATTAAACCACTCAACCACAGACGCCAGTTCTGCAAGTGCCACTTACGCCGGGAGGGATAGCCGTTGATTTCTATCGGCAGCCAGGCCTTGGCTATAATTTTCTCGAAGAGCATAGATTAGGTACTAATATATATTTCTAGCCTTGAACAATGCTAGCAACGAATGATTCCACTATGCGCTAGCCTCTTCATTACCAAGGTCGGGGCAGAGATACGCCGAACATTGAGTGTTCTGTATAATCCCACCAAGCGGTGTTGAGCCGTCTTGCAAAGCCAGATAACCGAAAACATGATAAATTGCTCTGCAGATATGGGGAAATCATCGATCTAGCAGACGGAGGCCGGCATCATATTGGATCCTCCGTAGCCGTAGCGATGGCTGTTTAGCCGATGCATCTTACGATGGCTCCCAAGTGCCGAATTCCGCAACTCCGCAAAAGTAAATTACCAAGCACTATCAACAGCCTCGCTTGGGTTTTCATGTGAAGACTTGACAAGGTATGCAATAGAATTGAAGTGAGTTGACTGGACCAAATAGAACATACTCACTCCATTTGACCTATCGCAAACCATCACTCCACAAACTGAATATTGCAAGGTGGACGGACTATGCAGGAGCCAAAAACGACGTCTAGCCAGTTTCATCCCATCCAATGAAATAAGACGGGACAGTGCAATTGTCGTGGGAATACGTGTAACCCTAGCCAGTTTTCTCCCCGATTAATGAAACTAAACGCTAAAAGTTTAGTGTCTAAAAAATTTAGCAACCAACTTCAATTGTAGAAATTTTTAGCTAGTACTGTATGGTTTCGTTCGTTTTTAGTAGCTAATTTACAACCCTGCTTGTAGGCATTGTCCAGCTTCATATTACTTGTACCCCTTGAGACACTGAAGATGGAAATTATAATAGCTGTTAGCTTTTAAAATAGCTTGTAAATATGTAACAGCTCGCTGTATCATGCAGTTTTCTCAGAGCTGCCTGGTGCTGGGCTTCCTTTGCTGGCGCCTTAAGGCACTGCAAAATCTCCATAGTATCAGGGGTATTGACTACAATTGAAGAAATCTTTCGTCTCCGCTTATAGATGCAGCCAATGCTACCTAAACTTGGCGATCGTGCTATTAGTATAGCTCTGGGTCGCGATAACAACAGCCCCATCCGGCAGTTATTTCCAGCAACTGGGGCTGCCAAACCATTAATCTTCCGCTACCTCGGCTTTCCAAACTTCGTACTTTGTAAGCCAAATTTTTTTTCTTCTTCCGCTCCGTTTAAATTTATTAAAGCAAGTCCGCAGACTAGCCCAGCGCCACCAATTGGGCCGAGGCACGACTCATATATGTTTGCTTAATAGGGGGAAACAAAAATATTTTATATATAAAGGATTTCCGTTGTAGTAGCTGAGATTCAGATCTCATATCCGCCGGCACGATAACCATAGTGCTGACTATCGAGATAAATATACCGTGAACCAACAAAGTCAGCCACCATGACAGTATCCGAACTCAAAATTCAAGAGCCAATCACGCTCCCATGCGGCCTCACGCTCCCCAACCGGCTTTCCAAAGCCGCAATGGCTGAAAGCTGGGCAGACAAGGAGTATCTACCCACTGAAAGTGTGTTCAAGTTGTATGAAACGTGGGCAGAGGGTGGATGGGGATCGGTCCTTACTGGCAATGTTCAAGTTGATGTCAGATATCTTGGCAGTACCTGGGATGTAAGCCCCGATGAGACCATCGACAGGGAGAGGACTCTCGCCTCGTGGAAGAAATGGGCAAAGTCGAGCTCCAAGAATGGCACTCCTGTTATCATGCAAATCAATCACCCTGGACGACAAACCCCTGGAGGTAGCGGCAAGAGGGGATTTTTTGAGAAGTCGATTGCTCCCAGTGCAATCCCACTGCATTTAGGCGATGGAATTGCCGCGAAGATTGCCTCTGCACTCATGTTCGGCACACCGAAAGAGATGACGGCTGAGGAGATTCAGCACGTTATTGCTCGTTTTGTCGAGACTGCCAAGCTGGCCGCTGAGGCAGGCTTCGCAGGCGTTGAGCTCCATGCGGCTCACGGCTATCTGTTGTCGCAATTCTTAAACCCTGCGTCTAACCAGCGCCAGGACGAGTTTGGCGGATCTCCCAAAGCACGAGCCAAGATCGTTGTCGATATCATCAAAGCCGTGAGAGCGGCTGTTCCCAAGAGCTTCTGCGTCGGCATCAAGTTGAACAGTGCAGACTTCAGGAACAAAGAGCAGCTTGCGGCATGCATCGAACAGCTGGAAGATATCACAAACGCCGGCGTCGACTTCCTTGAGATCAGCGGCGGTTCATATGAGGACCCAGAGGTAAGTTCCAGTAAATCTCTGAGATATCTATACTCTAGCGATTACCGCGCCCGAAAAAAAAAACAAATTCTAATCTCGGTTCGTCTAGATGATTCGAGGTCCAAAGTCAGCCAGCGCTCTGTCTCGCGAGGCTTTCTTCCTTGACTTTGCAAAGGAGATCCGTGGTAAATTCAGAAACGTTCCATTAATGGTAACGGGTGGCTTCCGCAGTCGCGAAGCAATGGAGAATGCACTTCGAGAGGACGCATGCGATATCGTTGGCATTGGTCGGCCTGCCGTGCTCAACCCCAACTTGCCCAAAAACTTGATCTTCAACAAGGAGGTCAAGAGTCAAGATGCAAAAGCATATGCCAGAAAAGCGCCGGATTTGCTGCTTCCAAAACTGCTGGGCATTCAGGTCATGTCCGGAGGAGCTGAGACGGTAAGTAGAGCAGTTTGCACCTTTGACATGATGACGAGGAAAGATTCGCTAATTCAAATGATAGAAATGGTATATGAAGCAAATGCGATCGATGTAAGCAGCATTGCAGCTCTTTCTTTTGTTAACCTAGCGCGCAAAGTGTTTCTATCCTGGACTGCATGTATTTATTGAATATCCATCCATAGAGTTATATAAGCAAAACTTTTATTTATCCCTCCAATTACAGTATGTCTCAAGCCACGGCATATACTACTACTTAAATCATGATCCTACGCAATGGTGTCATACTATCCGCGACCTTTTATGCAAGGTGCTCCGACTCGGCTTCCAATATTGTGACCCTACATTTTTAACAATACCACCATGGGTTCCCATATGACCAATAGTAATCGACATCAGCCCCCAAATCTGTACAACCAGTAGCTGAATCTATGCAATAATGCCGCCATTTTAGCGCTAATTCTAGAGAGCCAAGATGGCCATTGACGGCTTATGTTCCGCGATGGAGGTCATTGCGCCATTGTAAGAGCTGAAAGCGTAGGGTTACATTGGAGGGAGGCTTATGTGCAAGGTTAACTGTATGCTTGGCATTTAATAAGCCTATTCACTTATGAATGTAAATATTCCCCAATGGCACTCTCAGCTGGTGAGTTATTCGCTCACTTTGTCTCTCATTTTCTCCAACTCGAAAAATGAAAGCTACTTTGCTGTCTGCTTGGGCTCTATGCCTCATTTCTAGCGCATCTGCAGCACCGGGACTCCAGGGCCGAAGTGGTGGATTTGATGATGGAGAGCCCATTAGTCCAGATGGGAAGGGCGGCCCTTTTTCAGGTATGTTCCTATTCTATACAGAGGAATCGATGTCCTAACAGGAGCTGTAAGGCGGCACCAACCACCAGCTAGACTTGCAAAACCCCAATAATTTGGGCGAGCAGTCCACAGACAACGGCGTTGTGCCAAACCTCAAATGGAGCTTTTCCGACTCTAGAACGCGGATTTTGAAAGGCGGTTGGGTTCGAGAGCAAGTCGTCACCGATCTTCCCTCGAGTCAAGACGTTGCAGCCGCTCAATTCCATCTGGAGAAGGGAGCTATTCGAGAGTTGCACTGGCATCGAGTGGTAAGCAGTTCATGCTCAATCTTTATGCTCAGAATCACCATCGCAATCTAACTCGAGAAAAGGCCGAATGGGGCTTCGTCTATGCCGGCCACGTAACTGTATCGGCCGTCAACGAAAACGGCGGATACGAGGTTGCAGAACTCGGCTACGGCGATATATGGTATTTCCCCAAGGGAGTTGCACACTCAGTACAGGGACTTGACGACGAGAATGAATTTCTCCTAGTTTTTGATGACGCCGATTTTGACAAGATTGGGTGAGACGCATCGTGTATTCATTCATACTTTAATGAGCATATCAGAGGCTAACCTGGCCAAGCACCACTTTCCACGTCGACGACTGGATCGCTCATACCCCTCGCTCTGTTCTCGCAAAGAACTTTGGCGTTGACGAATCTGTCTTCAATTCCATCCCTGCTGCCGATCCTTACATCATTAACGGGACGATTAGCACACACAACGTCACAGGAGCTTCTCCTCCGCTCTCTGGCGATAGTTCTTTCGTCCATCGAACGCTGCAGCACGCTCCCGAGAAGATTGGTGGAACAGGTGGCGAGCTTCACAAGATCGATTCAACCAACTTCCCAATTAGTACGACGATTGCTGCAGCATTGATAACGTTAAAGCCCGGTGCTCTAAGGGAGTTGCACTGGCATCCAAACGTGAGTATCTCAAAATTTCACAACATCACTTGCTGTCCCTTGAATAATAAACTCTGTGATGAATTGGAGAAGAAAAGTATGATCTAATGTGCACATTATGCAGGCCGCGGAATGGCTCTACTTCCACAAAGGCACCGCCCAAGCTACCGTCTTCATCGGCAATGCCGCCGCCCGCACCTTCAACTTCCGCGCCGGCGACACGGCAGCGTTCCCCGACAACTCGGGGCACTACATCGAAAACACTTCAGACACAGAGGACCTCGTCTGGATCGAGATATACAAGTCGGATCGTGTGGCCGATATTTCACTCACACAGTGGCTCGCGCTAACCCCGCCGGATATTGTTGCGCAGACGTTGAAGGTCCCGTTGGAGTTTGTGGAGAAGTTGAAGAAGGAGAAGCAGGTGTTGATTCAATAATTATTGTAGAGTCTGTAAATATATCATATCACGAGGAATATATTATGGAAAACAGATCATGTTCAAATCGTATGCAGATTATCGTAAACGATATCAATGCCAACTTTTCTTAAATTTCATTATATACAGATTGCGTCAGGCCTGTCATCTTCATCTCTAACAAACCCACGCCATTAATTTTATACAAAGAAAAAAAAGACATCATCGTTAGTTCTTAAGCAGGACAATAGCCTCAGAGTTCTGAACAGTAAAGGTAATGACACCATTGCTGTCAGCCTGGATAACCTTGCTCGACTCCCGGCTGCTAACACGCTGGGCCAGACCGTTGGAGTTGGCATCGTAGGAGAAGCCGTTGAAAGTAACGCCAGACTTGTCAGTAGCGCCAGCTGCAGTAAGACGCTGAGATGTCCAAGAGGTTCCAGCGCCGACCTGGACAGTGTAGGTCTGGCTGGGGCGGGCACCAGAGGTAGAGTTGTACTGTCTCAAGTTGAGAACAGCGACGCGGCTCAGCTCGCCGTTGATGTAAGCTCCATATCCAGAATCCTTGTCGGCGTCCTTGTTCAAAGCAAGAGTCTGGACAGTGATGGTGCGAGAGTTGGCCAAAAAGGTGCTGGCGGCCAGCTTGCCGTAGTACGGGGCATTGGTGTTGAGGGTGCCTGAAGGAACCCAGGCGGCATAAGGAGAGCCGACAGACTGGTGGAAGAAAATACGCTTAATGACACCAGTGGAGGCAGCATAGAGGGAGAACTCCATGGCCCAGAGAGCAGCTCCAAAGACGTCAGAGAGGCCAGAGGCACCACCGCCGTACAGGCTGTTGTGCTCGCCAATGATGTAGTCAGCGCCGATGGTAGAGGTCTTGTAGTAGTTGACGTGGTTCGTAATCGAGTTGACAACCGCAGTGTGGCTCATGAGGGTGTTTTGCAGAGTAACACCAGGGCTTGTGGCGCCGTTCATGTAGTTGTGCACGGAGATCTGATGGACCTTTGAGGTGGCGCTGCTGCCTTCGTCGGGGAAGATGGCGTTGATCTTCAACTTGGCGCCGGGGGAGCTCAAAGAAGGAGTAATGTACCTGATGGTGCTGAACAGGGAGGGGCATGCGGCCTTGAGGTAGGTCTCAAACTGCTGCGTGGAGTTCACCCACTCGGCAGCGTAGTTGGCGGCGTTGTAGCTGCTAGAACGTCTGCTTCCAATGTACAGATCCGGCTCGTTTCCCATTTCCCAAAACTCAAGCTGGCCTTCAAGCGCCTTGCAAGCCAAAGGCACCGTCGACTTGAGAGTGGCCCATCCGGACGAGTTGTAGGCGCCCATGTTGAACTGATGAGCGTAACGAGTGCCGGGAGGGAATCCGCCATAGGAGTCGAAGAAGCTCTTTCCGATGCATTGCCATGCACCAGGGTCAGCCTTGGGGCAAGAGCTGGCTGTGGCGGTGGTCAAGGTAGAGTCGTAAATGGCACGATCACCAGAGTTTCCACCGACTCGGACGACAACTCCGCTGCCTTGGAGGTCGGCCAAGTTCTGCATCAGATTACGGGAGAATCCATTGGGCTGGCTCTTTGTTCCTATAGAAGAAAAGTATTTGAGTCAGCCCATGTATGCTTCAAAGACAAGGCATAACCATGCAGATGCAACTTACCAGCAAAGGTAGGGAAGCCAATCAGCTCGAATGACAAGCTCACATACGAGTCGTAAAGGGCCGCTGCCGCGAACGACTGCGACAGCAGTATAGCCGCAGGAACTGAGTATTTCACCATGATGAATTCTATATCTGCTTTCCTCTTTTTACCAGATTGCACAAAGAATCAATTTGTCTATACAAGCCTTCAAGAAGAGGTTCAGCAAAAGAAAGAGCTCGCATATATATGCCGTCAGCGATGCGACGCTGTCCAGGCACCTTGACTCCTGAGTCCCCGGATCTCATGCAGCACGTCCATCTGATGGCAGGACTAAAAGCTACCGGACCCAAGATCAGTTAATCCATCTATAGGAACAATTCTCTGCTGCCCGCGTTGAACGACTTTGCCTGTTTCAGCAGGAGGAAATTCGCTGGCGGCTTTGTTTGGGAGCAGGGATTATCGGTCCTACCCTTGCTCTCCCCCACAATGTTGAGGCGCAAAGCCTGGAATAGTGCTGATTTCGCAGTGTCCGGATAGAATTTCCCGGCAATGCCATTGACGAGAATCAACAATAGTATGGAGTAGGAATCCGAGTTATTACGTGTGTGCGTACAGTACTAGTGATGGCAATTATTCGGGCTAGTGGTGCTCCTCCATCCAAATAGGAGGCAAGGAGGTTCTGTCTTGTATACTGTAGGCCCATGAATAGCAGATCGACAGTCAGATATTTGGATCGACCATATGATCCCATTTCCCTACCGAAAATAGCTTCTTCGTATCGTGTCGCCGTGCTCGCAACTAACCATACAGGATTCTTGCATAACCCCGCATTCAAGACGGACATAAATGAGGAGCCCTTTTGTTTCTAGAATTATGGGGTGCATAGTACTAGAAGCTATTCCGGGCCGACTAGTGCTACTACTGTACTGTATCCTATCACGAGCACTCAGTATGAATGCAACAGCGTATGTATGCGACGTTTCCTCCAAATAAATCTCCTGCTGCTTTAATCCACGGCGGAGGATTTACTCGGACAGAGCCAAGCTTGCTACTTGTTATTCTTCTGGGGATATTCCGTGGTCTTGTTCCTGGTTAAAAACGAAACGCTTGACATCATATCCTTTATGTTATAATAGCTCGACTAGATTATATCATGATCACCCCAGACCGTAATCGTATCCTGAAATAGCATGTATTTTTAGCTTACGTTTTAAAGATCTCCATCCTGGGAAACCATCCTATCTATGCCCATTATTTTGTTTCATGTTCCGTAGCCTTGTTTTACTCTAAAAAATGGAGATTAGACGAAGCGAAGTTCATCCAGGCCATGAATCAGGTTCGATAAAGAACCCGGCTATCTCGTCTAACATTGCACCGCTTCCTTTTCCTTTTTTTTTTACATGATGCCAGTTGAAACATCATACCTTCTAAACGAACAAACCCAACAGTTAGAGCCAGTGCGCCAAATCTATACCTCCTCCCGTCTCCAACAGCGGAAACAAATTTAGAGCAGAATTTGGGTCATCGTCGTTACCCACAATCCCATCCCAATATGTCGTGTCAGGCGTATGCAGCATCGACTCCGATAGGCCCAAGAACATGGAATCCATCTCTCCCATCCGAGGAGACGGTCCACTCGCTAAACTCTGACTCTGCAAGACGGATCTATCCAACGAAGCGCGGCTGTTATGATTAGTCGCCGTCATATCTGGAGTCTTGGCATGCAAGCTGATATCCCTCAGCGGCGCCGGAGATTTATTTAGAGGCGATCTCGCATCCGGTGCCACTAGGCCGAACAAATGACTCGAGTTTTCTGTGCGGCGCATCCGATCCTGAAGGTCCTGTCTCTCCAGATGCTCCAGCGCCGTTGTGAGCAACGACTGAGCAATAAGGGAGTATTGCCGCGCATGGGCATCGTTTTGGGCAAGGTGGTCCATGGCCTGTATAGACATTCGCGTATACTTTTCGAGGATACGACTAAACCCGCCAAGGAGACCAACACCAAGAACAAGCGACGCAGCGAAAAGCCACGTTCTGCAGTCGTTAGCTATCATGGTCTAAGAATTACGGGGCAAAAGATGGCTAATATTTGCAGCACAAGTACTCACACAAGTAACGGGGCTTTTCCTTTCAGGACGCCTCTTTCTATCAAGTCTAGGACGGGATCCACCATCAAGCTCGCAGCATCAATGCAAGCATCCGCCAACTTTGATCGTCCAGAGGCCAGTGCCGGCCTACTGTTCGATGCCGAAGACCCATCCGTAAGCCGCTGAAATAGCTCATACATCAGAAATGGCCGTGACACAAGCATTACCGCGTAGTAGTATGACGACAGCACCTGGCAAGCTCCTGTGACCTGGGCCTCATTGCGGCCCGCGGGCTGTGCAATCATATCTTTCAATGAGCTAAGCCATCGTCCAGACCATTCGCGCAGCTGCAGAGATATTCCCTCGGTTAGCCGCATGGAAATCTTTTTACGCGAGTAAATCTCCAAGATGATACATTCCAGTATGACCAGGATCTGCACAGACGCATTCAGCAAGTCAAATACTTCATTCCCGTCAGCATCCACTGCACGGTATGGAACAGTGCAATCCACGTCTGATGTCGAAGGTGGCCGTCCCATAGAGCTGCTGAGAAAGAGGTCAAGCACACGCAAACTCTTCCACAGGCGATCTCTCTGACGATGAATCTCCAGCCCGAATCGAGCGTTCACCTCGGTTCGGTGCAGGCCAATTGAGTAAGCCGCTCTCGCGGCAATGCCAAAGAAGAGAAAGGCCCCATTGATTTGGCATGAGCATAGCATGTATATCGTAACCAAAATGAATGCCTGAACTGTCTCGACGCCAAGACTATCGCTCAGATCGGTATATGCCAAATCACGAGCATACTCAAAATACTGCTGGGACAGCGCATCGTTATCCGCCTGCAGCCCAATAGCAAGAACAAGGAAGTGAATTATCGTCGTCACGTTATCCGGTTTGTGCTCCAGGTTTGCCCATATAATCAAGTCATCCAACAGTTTTGAATTGTCGAACAAGTCCACCAAACTCGCCGTCGTGGACAAATATGTCGATACAGCCGGCGTAACATCAGCAGGTCGAACTTCCGGTATTCTCGGGTCTCTCAAGGACCGCTTCGTTTGTCGTGCCGGCGCATTCTCCAGGACCGAGAATCGACTCGTCTGCGGCGCAAAGGCATTTTGACCAACTCTGTTCGTCACAAGCCTCCGCACCGACTGGAAAAAGGACAGCGGCGCACAGTCGCCAATAAAGGTCAGCTTCCCATGGGCATCACACAGCAGCCGAGCCTCTCGCTGCACCTCAGTCTCGTCCTCCGCTACAGATGGGTCCTGACTCTGGTGTATTGCCGATGCCGACGACGAAAGCAGTCGACTCTGCTGGCTATCACTTCGCATTGCCGGAGACGAAGGACCAGCCACCGACGACACGCGCCTCGAAGCCGCTATCGATCCCGGCGTCTCTATTGGCGATGATGACCGCACCGATGAACCGCCCCTGGCTGACCGATCCCGCGATTCTCGGACAGATGATGGAGGAGACTTGGGAAGCTTCTGGTGCTGCGACTGTCTTCGCCTCTTCTGCGGCGAATAGCAACATGTATGCGACTTCTGCCTCGCAACGCAGAATCCGCACGGCAGCTTCCCATCGCACTTCACCTTGCGCGTCTTGCATCCATCGCACGCATTGGCAATGCGGCTGCGGATGTAGCGAACTGGCTCTGACCCAGACGCATGGTCGACGTCCATCTGATAGGCCTCCTCCTCCCCCTTGCAGCGCGCGAACAGAAAGGGTAGCCGGATGTAGGACAATGGGTGGCTTTAGAAGAGGAAATGCGACGCTGTGGATATGCGGCCAATGAAACAGCGCTCGCCAATTGAACTGACTGGCTATTCCGCCGAAGCTTCAACACCGGGCTCAGTGCATGTAGAAAGTGGCGGAAATCCGGATGACGGATGTGCGGATATCAGCAAATCTTTAGATAAAGATAGAAGAATAGAAGAAAGGCGGAAGCACTGTGCCAAACGGCCAGATCACGTAGCTTTGTACCGTATGAATATGGTGCTATCCATACTGCCTAGGCTTAGAACGCAACTAAACCGGGGAAAACCAACACAGTTTTGCATCTCATGTGTCATAAAAAGGGGGAATGAGGGTCTTATATACGCCAATTCCTTTGCTATGCCATTTTGAATTATGATTAATGCAAAGATGCTCCAGTCAGCACCGAGGTCTTCTAAGGCGACGATTGCCGAGTACAATGGAGCCCGTCTTCAAGGTAGAAACTACCAATCACATTGTCTCTTTCACGCATCAATTGGGACATTATTAGCAAAGAAGAGGCTGCCAAACGAAATACAAACCAAAAGTCAGCTTTCAAAGTCATCTCTGTTTCTAAAAAGTATGCATACAGCAATCATACAGAATAATCAAGCCCATACGCCGATCCATGGTCGTATTGTGTCCGAGA
Source organism: Trichoderma hamatum GD12 (assembly GCA_000331835.2). Classification (NCBI taxonomy): domain Eukaryota; kingdom Fungi; phylum Ascomycota; class Sordariomycetes; order Hypocreales; family Hypocreaceae; genus Trichoderma; species Trichoderma hamatum. Next base: position 84,598 of record ANCB02000101.1, read on the forward strand.
CGCCGGTACCCTGAAATCTCATCTTACACTTGGAAGCAAAACAAACCCTAGCGCCCATCTATTGCTCTATGATGTGAAAAGACAGCAAGTACAAAGTACACTCCGACAGAATTAATATAAGAAGCCGGAATAGTATAATGGCAAAAGTAATGGTGGTGTAAAATAAAAGCAAGGTAGGTGGCCGATGCGAGTAGTTGGGCCTTCATCTTATCGGCATACCTCCTCGGCTATCCATCCTTCGGTGTGAGGTTACACCCGCAGCGGCAGCGTTCGCTCCAACACTATAAGTGACGCGGCGAGGCGGCTCCAAGCTCGGTTTATCACGCTGGACCGCGCCTAGATTCTCAAGTCGCATGTTGCCCCCCATGTTCATCCGTCTTGCTTGTCCTGCAGTGAGGTTATCTGATATTAGCTCTGATGGCGCGCACATCAGCGGCGGGCTCTTTCGAAGCTCCAGACTTCCCCTTCGATGGCGAGAGATGCCGTTTGTAGCACTGGCCAAGACTGGCATGGCGGGTCGCGGCGCTGGCCTGTCGCCGGAAGCAGAGCCAATCGAAGATACCCGTCTAGCAACAGGAACCGAAGTCGGGGCCGTAATGGCGATCCTCCGAGGTTTCTTTGAAGCAATGGCGCTGCGGAGTTTGCGCATATCAATCGTCCCTGACTCTGAGTCGGAGCCAGAAGCGTTCGGGGGGTTATTCTCATCCATGACCATCTGCAGCGGGTGGTATTGAGGACTGAGTCGCGGCACCTTACTATAGGATAGCGGTGACCCGTTCTCTGGCTTTGGGATTTCGAGGGATCTCGGAGGCGTCCTCTCTACGTCTGGAGAGCTTGATGAGCGCATATGCATGCTTAAAGCCGGGGGAGATGATGATACAGGCAGCCCGCTGCCTTCAGCCGACAGCCGCTTGCCCCTGGAAAGGAACCCGGCCTGAAATCTACCAGGTTTAGCGATCGATACACTCGGTGCATCGGACATCTCTGGACTCGAGTCGTTATTCGAGGCATCATCCTTAGTTGTGCTATTGAACTGCGACGGCGGGGAGGGAATCTTGCTCTTAGCAGCTGGCGACGGCTGCGCGGGGGGAGGGGAGCTGAATAGCTTCTGCGGCGTCTTCTCAAAGTCTTCCAGTGTTCCTTCTTCCGTCTCGTCGTCCCTCCATCTGACCCCTCGACTCTTGGTGGTTCGCTTGACGGGCGTGAAGCTAACTCCCTTCTTCGGCATGCCGAGGGCCTTACGCCGTCTCGGCAATGACTTCATGGGACTCGCAAACACATGTTCGTTTTGTACGGCCACAATAGCTGGTGGTGCAACAGTCCTATAGGCAGATAAAGATTTCCTCTTCCTCAAGGTCCTTCTCGGCGGAAGGGCATCAGGTACAACAGGCAAGGTGCCATCGGGCTTGACCACCTGGGATGCAGCTGTGAGTCCATCTTGGAGTAAGCGAGAAATGACATCTTTGGCATGTTCCACAGCGCTCTCTTCATCCATTGATACAACAGAAGAAAGAGAGGAGATCATTTCGAACTGGGCTGTGAGAACTACTTGCATCATCGCGGCATCCCCCACCTTTTCTTGTTCCAAAATCTCCTGGTAGGCCTCGAGATTGAAGTTGGCTTTTAGAAGCTCAGCTTCGCGTGTCAGAGTATCCATTTCGCCGGTGTCGGCACCTTCAGCCTGTTCAAGTTGTCTGATGCCATGAGCCAAAGCCGTATCGAGATGGCGTTCCCATGACGACTTTTCCAACTTTTGATGACTATGGTATCTGCTGTTTTCCAGCTCGAGTAGGATTCCTTCGGCAGTCCTTCGGATAGTTTTCAGTCCTTGCGGCATCTCCTCTTCACCCTCCTTCCGATTGGCGACAGTGTCAAAGGCCGCAATCCACGCAGACAGCAGGCTAATGCGCCTCTCAAAGTGCTTCACTTTTCTCATGGCGGTAACGCGCTCCTGGCGCTCAGCGCTTGCATTATCATATGCGGCTCGAAGTCTCTGAGTGGCCTCTCGTGCAATGGTGTCTCGTTTTTCGTACTGCTTTCGGAATTTTGCGAAATTAACCTTCTCAGAATCTCTCTGTTGTGCCCTTAGCTCATTAATCAGGGCCATTTGCTCGTCAATTTTGATCAAGAAGTCTTTCACGTGGCGGTTGACATTGAAGACATTGCGAGTGACCTTGGTTTGGATATTCTTGGCCCGGTTCGCATATCGCAAGGTGTTGTGGGTTTCATCGTAGTGGGCGCTTGATGGCGATACACAGACAATCATGACGGTCTTGCAATTACCGCCCAAGGAGAATTTGAGGAGTCGAGTGAGCTTACTGTTGCGGTACGGGACGTGCATCTTTCCTCGCTTGTCACAGAGAGCGTTGATGCAACCTCCAAGGGCAAGAAGCGATTTGTTGATGTTGGCGCCCTCCGTAAGGCGCTCACCACGATTCTTGGTGACGGAAGCACGTTCAGAGCCAGCTAAATCGATGATGCTCAGAGTCGCCATCGTGTGAGGCTCGTTAACATCAGCATTCCTGTCCTTTTGCGCAATGTTGATCTGCAGCACGGCGTGTGATCGCGAGGAGGTTGCGTTTGCTTCGGTCGGCGATACAGTTCGGTATTCGTTTCCTTGGATAATCATATCCATGACTTCTTGGACATCTCGGGGACGATGGCTGGTCAGCCCAGGCACGGCGACCGCTTGGTTGCTGTCCTCGCGAAGAGCCAAGCCGACCTTGCTCCCGCCCGGCACCAGCAAATCGCGAATCGTTTCGTTGTAAATCTCCAGGTAGCTCAGAGTCAACTCGGTCTGCTTCTCTTGGCTGCGCTCGTCAATCTTCTCGAACAATTCCTGCATTGTCAAGAAGATAATGCCAGGATGCTGCGCCGTGCCGGTAATTGTATGCGTCTTGCCGCAGCCAGTGGCACCATAGGCAAAGACGGTCGCATTGTATCCATCCAGTACGCTGTCGAGCAAGGCTCGGGTGGTCCCCTCATAGACCTCGGCCTGAGTTGTCATGTCATCAAAGACTCGATCAAAGGCAAACACTTGATCTTTGACTTTTTTCGAGGTCGGGATGACGGTTCGGGAGAATTTCTGGACGGGGCTGTCTTCTGGTGGATCGAAGATTCTATGGCAGAAGAGAAAGTCAGTCAACTGATGGACATGTGTATGCAGCTTGGCGACGTAGTCCAAACATGTGAAAATATACATACAAGCAACGATCATCAATAACCTTGATAACGCTTCTGATGCCTCGCTGGTGAAGCTTCGGTGCCATGGCAAAAGAGCCGTCGCCCAAGAATACAGTGCCATCATCGTTCCGCTGTCTTGAATTCACGCCCGTCAGCATCCATTCGGTCACACGCAAAGCACAAGGCTAGGGTTGGTTGATGGAGTCGACATACAGTTGAGCTGCTTCTCGGATAGTAAAGGGCCGTACTCGGACTGAAACATTGGGTTAGCTAAGCACAGGGATGAATCAGTTCATGCACATACTAGCAACTGTGATGGACGACTGTCCAGCGTCTGAGTCTTCCATGATTTACTGTTCTCCAAAATTGGCCTCTATTCCAGCTGGCTTGACGTCGGTGTGTTCCGCTGTGTGCAAAGGATTCGACTTGAAAGAGGTCCAGATTTCAATTGACCGTCAGTGCGCTCGATACCCGGTCAGTCGCTTCGAGATCCAGATAATCGGTGACCAGGGAGGGGAGAGGGGCCGGCAGCGCTGAGACTCGAAAAAATATAGAGAAAAAACAAAAACCAGCCCCAGGGCCACGCTTCGAGATCAGCTTAACGGGTTAGTAGTAGGAGATGTCTAATACAAGTTCACACAAACACAATGCTGCAGGCATATAAAGCAAACCGGAGAGAGCGAATAGGCCAACCAGTTCATGTCCTAGCGGAAGCTGAACAGGTCGGTCCAGCAGTATGGAGTACGAATACAGACGGTATGCAGGCCTAGCTGGCAAGCGACGCTTTGTTGACCCCGGTAGGGAGTGAAAAGGCGTCGGCGTTGTCGTGACAACCTCTAGCGCAGCGCTATGCCCCCACAGTGTAGCCACATTTAGGCACAGAGTTTCCACTCCAGAGCATACGAGGCATCGCTGCTAGCAAGTAGTGCCCTGCTACCCTATAAACTCGATGAGATTCGTGGCAGATTTAACCACCTCCAGAGTAGTAGCAGAGCATCAGACAGACCAACGGTTGGGCATTGAGAAGAGCGGTCAGATGCTTTGCAGCATATCTTGAGGTTGATCAGCAAGATGTAGGACCAAAAGGACAATAGTGCTGCCAAGAAATGACAAGTAACATGACGGCCATGATTGATGATATTCCGCCTTTTCAACCTCTGGCCTATCAATTGCTCCAAGACTAGCACACTTGAGATCCAAGTATCATAGGTAGTTGTGGTACCTTCAGAGTATGTGGATGCAAAGAGGTAGAATTACCTAGAGACGCATAGTACTTACGGTTGAGTCTATGTCTTTCTGTGCACACGCCACTGTTTAAATGTCTCGGTAGCATCATCTTATAACTGGAGAGTCCTGAAACATGATTCGCTAGTGCAGAGTCCCCATGTCAATTCAAATGGTTTATCCATCCGAATGCGAGCTTGTCCAAAATTTATAGTATTATCATTGTGCCGTGGGATATATCTCAGTTTACCCACGCCAGATCTGCCTACCGGTGCATCGTATCCGTTGTAGCAATGAAAAACCCTCTGTATTATACACAGTCCCTGACGCCTATCCTTGTGAAAGTAAGATCAACCATCATATATAAACGAGCGCTGCAATCCGCGAGCCTATTCTCCACCAAGAGTGAGCTGTACTCCCCCCCGCCCTGAATGGCGATACTCTCTAGCTTTTCTGAGTAGGGACTAAGCTCCCACTGGCGGTGTGTAGGCGTAGCGTGGTAAAGCCGCCATCTTCTCCTCGGGACTGAACTCGGCATCGTCGTAAATCATCCGGCCCTTCTTGTCCTTGTCCTTCTTGCTCTTGCCCTCGCCTGCCTCGTCGCCTTCTTCCGGCTTCTTCTGTGGCTTAACGCCAGCTTCGGCCATGCGAATCAGCTGATCGATTTCATCGCCAGAAGCAGCCGCTTGAGCTGAGCCGTTCCAGAAGCCGGGCTGCGTGGGTCGCTGGGGCAAGCCCGGTGCACCGACCAGATTTGCTGAAGGTCGCGCAGGAAGAGAGTCTGTCGAAAAGTTGTAGGGAGCCTGCCCATGCGGCTGCTGTCCAGCAAAACCGGGTTGATTGAATCCCTGCTGGGGGAATGAAGAGCTTGTCTGTACGACACCCTCCATGACGCCACCGTTTGCCGCCGCCGTTTTCCGTTGAGCGCGGTACTCGGCAAATCTCTTGAGTAGTTCTTCTGCCGTCTCAATCTTGATCTTCTTTCTTGGGTTCTTGGACTGGCCAGGCGGCGGATTTCCGGTCGCAATTCTGCGGTCTTCCTGAGCCTGGTAGAAATTCTGAATGATTCGGTTTCGGTGCTGCTCGAGAACTTCCTGTGGAATACCCTCCATGCCAAAAATTTCAACCTCGAGCCCCTGCCTGTTGGGCAGCGCATTCTCAACTTGACTGAGCGTCTCTTTGTGAACCTGGTTCAAGTGGACGGAGAGACCTGCGAGTACAATGATGGTTAGCAAGCGTTTTCTTTCGGCTTTCCATCTAGCAACATAAACGCAGCTCCATTTGGAAACCTTGCGCGTCTGGAGACGTACCACCCGCGGTATTCAATCGTCGGCCACATCGGTCGCATTTGAAGTGCTTGGCCTTTTGGTGAGAGATGAGGAGCTTCAGATCTTCGAAGTCACGCTCGCCTGCAGGAATCAAACAGTTAGCCACAGTAAAAGAGATGGAACAGCTCGAATTGTGCACGCACAGTAGTAGCACCACGGTCGGGAGAGGATTTCCTCGACATCGGGATGGCCGCGCTTCTTTTTGCCCATCTTGATGCGCCGCGGTTGTCGCTGATACCGAAGTAGTGGATGGAATCTGGCAACGGCTGCTGGTGATTCTGTGAGTCTGGGTATTGGAGAAGAGCAGAGGCGAGGGCGAAAAGTTGCAATTCGACGATAGAATTGGTGCTGGAATGGGCTCGTAACGTGTAGCTCGCAATGAGCTAGCAGTGGATGAGACCTGGAGGCGTTTGCGGCTGGCTCGGCTGAATGCCGGCTAATTTGCAAGCTGGTAGAGACGCTGCCGCCGAAATACTGCACAAAAGCTTTACACGGATACAAGTACAGGTAGTTTTACAGGCACTTTTCGGTCAATATAGGAAGTATATATAGTTATATATACATGAGATTGGTGAAACAATTTTGAGTCGAAGAAAAAAGCACGTATAGCCTTCAGGGTGAAGTCTCATTCAAAGTCAGTGTAGACCAAGCAGTGGCCATAGTTTACCAGGCTCAGCTACAATCTACCGCCAAAGATATAAAATTGCAATGGGGCCTAGAGGTACTACTATATCATAAAGTGCTACAATATTTGGTGTCCGCTGGTTGAATTTGTAAGAAGCGATCGGGAGCATTATTCACAAGGCCGGCATGATGGAGAGCCCCGCTAATATTTACATGCAAGTAAGTGCCAGCATTTCCAAGCTGAGAGAGGACGTACGAGAATCGTTGCTCGCTTGGCATGCATTTATATTGACATATCTTGTAATTCTATGGATGATGGGACTTGTGGACATGAGACATAATGCCAAATCCATGAAAATATAGACTCATATTCTGTCTGCCGCTGCTGCATTACAAATCTATACTGGAGCCGCACTACCCTTTATCCAACGACTCGGAGGTTGGTACATCTACTATCAATATTTGCTGCTTCTTAATAGACACAGATGCAGAGCGAATCATAGTACCCAGCCCAAATCCAAAATATTGTCATCACAAGACAAGCAATTGCTGTCGCATCAGATAATGCGTGGCCGACCTCGAGCAGAATGCAATGACCCCCAGGTCGAGGTAAGCTCAAGTATTAATCGGTGCCCTGAACGGATTGTAGTAACAAGATGGAAAGCGCCGAAGGAAGAATGCGAGAGTAGCGCAATCGAGGATGAGACAGCGCCGGTCTCACTTGATATCTGACATGCAGTCTAAAATTAGCTTGCTTGAAGATATCATAGAGCAACTCGGCACGTCGTTTGACGCATTTGGTGCTGTGCTTCTCGATTCAGATATCTTCAGTACATGTAACTACAAAAATATTGCAAGTGCGTTTCAACATACTCTACGCAATTTCTCTGCTCTTTCTAAGGTTGCTCACTTGGAATTATCCGAGTCTCAACGGTTCACGCCACTCACTTACAAGCATTTCAAGCCTGAATTCCAGCAACCACATAATGCAGTGGAAGCTGATACGATCTCTTCTCAACAAGTCAACGTACCCTTGGAGAATACGCATTCTATTACCGCACTCACGGCTCTCACGCTTCATCTATGATTCAGTTTGGCTTGCCAAGAGTGTTATCTGTCCTTGCTATCGACTATTGGGGCGATGCGCTCTTGAGTGACTCTGGCTTGCCATTTGGGAAATTTTTTTTTCGCTCCACACTTCTCGAGAGCCATCGGTTTCTACGACAGAAGCAACTGAACGACTCAAACAACTTGGGGAGCAGTAGGATGGCACATGCCCATGCCTATATTTTTCGAATAAGCAACATTGCAACGATGCTACGCGTGAACTCAATAAGTTTTCAAGCTATAACTATGGACGGCGAGGATAACAAAGAAAGGGAAATGATTCTCCAATAACGAGCATCGCACCAAAACGCCAATCCGATCAGTATTTCGATCTGGACTGTATACATGACCTTGGTGTCCAGCTACGGAAAGAAATGGCCTCCACTGGAGCACGTATTGAGGATCTTATCGACGCAGAGGAAGTAGAAGCATACCTGCTAAGAAAATGCATGGTACATTTTGACCGCCACCAGCTGAAGATGTGCGTTGATCTGGGAGGTGGAAACCATTCCAAATTATCCACACTCGTGGTCAGTACTCAGAAACTTGTGCGAGGACTTGTCAATGAACCAATCTGTTTGGGAGACGGTGTTGGCTATTCTGAGAACCGAATTAACTCCGCTATTGTCGCTTCTGTAGTTGAGATTCTGTGAATGAGGAGCTATTTGTCATTGTTCAATGTGATAGCATTTCGAGTGTATTGAGTAGATGAAGCTTTTTGATTCGCCATCTTCTACCAGCTCGGCATTTGATGCTGAATACATGACACTAATTGCGGCGTAGCTTCTCTTGGTGTGCAAAAAATGGCTTTCAGTCTTGTTGCTTAACCCACTCCTTCCACCCAGTCATTTCCACAATCTGCTCGGCAACAATACGCATTAGTTTTCTGAATAGAATCGACACATTACCAAACATTAACCTTGCGTATACCTACCCTTTTGACATCATGTACATTGATTGTAGCTTCTGGTTCCAATGCGTGGAAGCACTGCATCTGCTCAAACACCTCGACGGCCGTGTATCGCGGCACTCTGAGGGTCTATGCGACGTCGATATAATTCTCAAAAGTGACCGTGGTGGCCCCGGATTTGACTCTGACGGCTATCAAAAGTTAGTACCCTCTTACAATGGCTATTGCAGACAACAAAAACTGTTTAGTAACCGTCTCCCCAGATTCCAACAAGATCCTGGGCATCCAAGATTTCGCTCACTGCTGATACTAGCTTTTTAAAATAGCTATTTGGGTGTTCGCATATTTAGGCTACCACTTTCCCCAAGTCGTTGACCGAAAAGAACAGATGGTTCTTCGTTCCATCCTGGGGAAAAGTAGAGATGTAAGCAACGCCATTTTCGGTCTCAATCTATTGTATATCAGTATCACAGTAAAACATTCTTCCAAGCACAGTGGATAAAATTAATAGTGATTCCTACTATTAGACGGCCGCCCAAGAGGGGATAGAAGGGCTGCTCGACCGCTAAAAAGTTTTCGAAATATATCGGCGTGAAGATAAGAGTATATGTAATCTTGTTCTAAAGATCCGGTTTAGCCATTATGTAACTGTTCAAGGCAACCTTTGTATCTATTGCAAGAATAAAAATTTAGTGGTGGTAACCGATAGCAGAATTTTCGATCACTTAACTTATGGAAGTGATATATGTTCTTCCACGGCATGTCTGCCAACCGAGCCGATATGTGTGGCAGAGTACCAAAGATAAAGTGCTTTAGACTTTGAGTTTCAGCAGCAGCCTCAATTGCTGTAATACCGTTCATAATCTCTGTATTCAAGTTGGATATTTCAGGATTGGATTGAATGTTCCAGTAATCGGTCACAAGATAGACCACATCGGCACCTCGAAATGCTGAGACCAAAGAGGGCTTGTCGTCGAGGTCTGCTCGAACGATTTCTACCTGGGGTCCCAGTTTTGCTAATGCCAAGGCATTGGGCTTTCCGGAGATCTAGTGATAGCACGAATGACTGCTTCAGAGTATTCTTTTCTATATATCTTACAATAGCACCACCCTAGGTACTAATAATTAGCCAGCCATTTCTTCCAAAAGCTTCTTGATAGACAGAATATGCACCTGCAAGCCGGTTGCGCCAACAATAGCAAATGTGTTGTATAACATTGCGAAAACGATAAAAAAAGATGCTTGACCTTTGACACAAAATAGATAATGAAACAACGGAAATTTGTGGCTGCTCCTGCAAGAGGCCAAGAAAAAGATTCCCATCTACTGATATAAATACCTTATGATATGCTAATGTTTGAGATTCAATATCTCCAGCTTAGAAATCCTACTATATACATTATTGGTGGCTTCTCTGAAGGTAGAGCGAAATATTATTCATGAGTCGCCTTACAAATTATGATGGGCGGAGATGTTAATCATTCCCCCCGATTGACGGCGCAGTATCCCGGAGATACGAATGGGGTTAAAAAATATGGTTTGCAATAATCAGTTGATCTAGGATTATGCTAGTTCTTGATTTTAGATGTGGACTCCTGCACTGCTAGGCTTAATAGCCACTTGGAGTCCAGGAAACTGACGTTTGTCAGGTCGGGAATCATGAAATATCCAAAAGCTCTCTGGTTGAATACTAATAGGCGTGGGCAATGGATGATACTGATCAGTACAAAAATATTCACCTAATATGTATACAAGAGTAGCACCTACTAAATGATGAAATACATGGCTAGTAAGGCCATCCCAAGGCGCCCCCACGACCATCTTCGAATCTAGATCGAAGTCCATTTTCCTTTGGAATGAATAGCGACACCTAACAGTTATAATAAGAATTATTTATAGTTAGTTTTAACCGTAAAATCCTTTATAAGCTAACTCGATTCTAACCGTTTGACTCTTGATTCATGCAGCAGCGCGCCGAAGCGAAGGAGCTGAAAAAACAAAAGCCCCCGATGATGCCCCTCATGCAAGGGGTATCCCTCTTCGGAGATGGCCACACCATAAACGGTTACTTCCTCATGAAACGGCATCTCAGCTTCATCAAAAATGTCGAATTCGGGCGTGCCCTCGCTATTGACGTCGTGCTACTAGCCTCCTCGATCCTAGCCGAACCAAAACAACGGCTGCCTGAACCTGGCCTTCTTAACAGCTTCCTAGCTTGAGACTCACAAAAACGAACATCGAATTAAACACTAGCAAGTGGCACATGCAGGCTATAGTCTATCCTTGCATATACGGTGTAGTTTCTAAGACTCTAGGGACGTCAGATTAGTCCATCAATTCTGTCGTAGATCATGTTACGGGACCTTCCAACGTGTACTTGTCATTATTCAGGTGAGATATGTCTCAGCACAAGGCCATCGGGAGGATCCTCAAAGGTCCTAAACTCTCTTGGCAATCGTGTGCTGGTCAAAGTGCGAGACCGGAAATGCTGTACGACAATCGGTTATCTACCCTCATTTGACGGGTCTCATCGTTCAGCAGTGTCCGACGCATCCAAGAAACGGATAGTATTGGGATCCGGACAAGTCAAGTGATGTTTTGTTCATCTCGGCCCAAATCATCCCTTACATACACATAGAGGAGCGGTGTATCAAATTGCCAACGACCAAGTTGCAAATGGCACAGAGGGAGGAGATGTCAACATCACGTAGATTAACCCTTTCACTTGACGGCCAATCACGACATGAACTATTTGGCAACTGACGTATTCTAAAAATCAATATGAAGAACAGAAAAAAACTATATAACGGCGAGCTTTTGACCACTTCCAGTTGCCATATCAGCTCATCGCCAACCTCCACATCTCACGCAAGAACTACAAAGTTCAAGTGTTGGCATCATGAAGTACACATTCTCTTCACTGGCCGCTCTGGCCCTGACACTATCCACTTCAGCTGTCGCTTCTCCAGCACCTCAACTGGTGGTGCCGGGAATTCTTGATACGGTTGAATGTATTGCTGTCAATGTCATTGCCGAGCTCCTCATTGGGGATCCGTTGGCGATTGCTTTTTGCGAGGCCGTTGCGCCTCCTCAAAAGAGCGTTATCAAGACCAGAACCACCACCATTGTGAGGCCAACTACGGTGACAGTGACAACCACCAACAGCAACAGGATCCGTGCCACAATCACCAGCCGCACCATCATGTAAGCATCGAATTTAGTATCTCATACGGATTCATCTAAACATGAAATTGCAGAACAACCACCAGCAGCGTTTGCACAGCTAGCGCCAGCGATACACCATTCAGGCGCAATGTTGGTGCCAGAGATTACTATCCTCCTCCAATTCCCACCTGCGTTACCCAGTTCCCTACGCCAGACGTTACCAAGGCTTGCTCGTGCCTGAATCTCCCGACTCCAACCAACACAATCACCAGAACCATCACCATCAACCCCGTAATCACTGAAACCAGGACTGTCGGTCCCACTGGTGTACTTGACCCTGTTGTCAAGACCAGCACAATCACCAGGACCCAGACAATCAGAGCTTGCCCTGCGCCTACTCCCTGCGGTAACCAGGGAATCGACTTTGCATACTACAGGAAGACTGTTGGCGGCGAATTCGCAGACTTCAGCCCTGAAGCATACAAGGTAAGTTGGAAGATTCCAGTCTGTAACAACTCGGACTGTGTACATGTATTCTACATGAGTGCTAATACGATGCTCAAAAATAGGCAATTCAGCCACGATATGAATCATTCACCAACGTCATTGGCGGCATCAGCTTCCAGGACAGCGCCGACAAGAGCATTTATGGATCTCCTCCGCTGCCAGAATCCAACTTCGTTCTGAACCACCGCGGATACATCTATGCCCGCCAGTCAGGACCTTACACCTTCACTCTTAACAAGGTCGACGACGCCGCCTTCATTTGGGTTGGTCCTGAGGCCTACTCCGGATGGACCGGTGCAAACGCCGATGCAACGGCCCTGTATAGCAACGGGCCTGCGCAAGGCACTTACACCATCAACCTGCGAGAAGGTCGCTACTACGCATTCCGCATCTTTTACGGCCAAGGACCGCGCATCGCCGAGTTCGATATCAGCGTGAGCGCGCCAGATGGCAGCACTTTCCTATCGTCGAACACGACCGGATCGCCCTACCTGGTTCGGTTTTCCTGCGACCGAATTACGGCGCCGCGATTCGATCCTTTTGGATTCGAATTTTAAAGTTGGAATTTTCCTTTCTTGCAATGATTGGTCATTTGGAGAGAGCAGTTGATATTCGATCCATATGTCGTATAACTTAGTAAATCTTGGGATGGATATAATGACAATCGCCCCGCGATTGGTGGGTTGGATAATATCTTGTTTTTGTTCACTTCTTTCCTCTGGTCACAGCTCCTGGCTGCAGCCGAAGGCCTTCTTTTACTATACTTGTTGAATATGAACTCGCAGCTGAATATATGCTCGTTCTCACCTGTTCCTTTCCTTATGGCGCTATGTGATGTAGATAATCGCCTTCGTCTACGGTTAGTAGCAGTATTATATCACAAGCGCCCACAAGGGCAGCCACCAGCAAATCCAAGCTTGTGTAAAGTCAGAAACGAAGTGGTATTATGTATGACTCACGGACCCTACAAAATGAGCAGACGTTGTGCAATGATGGGTATGTAGTTGAAATGAGAAGCAGCACCAAAACAGACTTGCAAGTTTCATCTCAAGCCCTCTCGTCGTATAGCTCCTCATCCTCCTGCGGCCACTCCACTGTAAACGGTGTCTCTTCCTCCTCGCCGTCATCACCCTCATCGTCATGGCTGTCAAACGCAAACGCAACAATGCTATTGTCCTTCAGTCCACATTTTGTTGGGGTGTAGGAATCATCTTCTCCAAGCTTCAGGACCTTCCATCCTCTGGAGGGATCGGTAGGCACCTGGAGAACGCCGTACGTGATATTGGCTGTGTCTGGAATCGGCGTTTTCTCATCGGGTGATGAGTTTGACCTTATTAGACCGTCAGGATATCTCTCTTTGAGAACCGCCAATAGCTCCTCCGTGACGGATGAAAATGGAGCCAGGGCATCGACGAAGAGGAAAATTGTGTGAATGCCGTATTTGAATCGCACAGAGAGGTTCGCATCATCAGCATCAGCGGGCGGCTACCAGATTTAGCATTATGGCAATTCCCGTGTGAGGGGGAAATATACCATCTTGACGTGACTGAATGAGTTTCCACTCGTTATAATGAGTTATCCTCTTGGTCTTTTAAAGCTGTCTCTTGGTCGTGAAGAATAGAGCAAAAGCGTAATGCATGTGATTCATATAGAGTGAACTAAGATGAGCGGCGATATGTTGGGCGCGGAGTCACGTGAAAGCGCGTTAAGTGCTTTGCAGGCAGAAAAAGGCAGCGACACACGGAAAAACTTGCGATACGGAGAGCAGAGGTCTTATCGTTATCTCTATTTGATATGCCACTACGCTGGACATAGCTTCATGGACATGCGATTCGACAGCTTGGCGATGCAATTGCGATAGCAGACCGGAACAGCGCAACGGCACACGCTCAGCTAATCAGAGGGGAATACCAATTCGCGGCGAGACCCTGTTTGCGCCTGGGGACCGGGCCATCGTCTGCCATCGAGGGCTTTCCGGATATCTAGCTCATCCACAGCTCCTCAACCGTCACAGAACTACAGCTACAGCCATGGCGAGATCCTCAAGCAGCGATGGAATTCTGCTCAGCGCCCCTCGCTCAAGGGCCGCCAATGCTCCTCAGGCTCAGCCCGCGTTCCCTGCCGAGCCACATCCACGCCTGGCCATCATAACGCCCAGCCGCCTGCTTCTCGGCTCCGTGGCCGCCAGCTTCGTCGGTTTCACTCTCGGATCAGTCCAAGGCGGCCAGATGGCACAGCTGCGTTTCCGGGCAGAGCATGCGCACAAAATGCCCGACACTACGACGGGCTGGTATCTCTATCACAAGTCGAAGAATTATCACGCCATGCAAGGCGGCATCCGCGAGGGGTTCCGAATGGGGCTCAAGACGGGCTTCTGGAGTCTGATGGCCTTGTCTTTGGAGAGCACGGTGGACCGTTATCGGGGCAGCAGCGACATGTTTTCGACGGTTGTAGCGACGCTTACCGTGGCGGGAGCCTTTTCACTCTGGCGTGAGTTTGTCTAATTTCCTTTTGTTTTTCTCTCTCATTATTCTGGAATCCCTGTTTTACGACTTATTTTCTTCCCGACGTCCTAAAGGTGAATGGAACCAGACTAGTCAGGTCTGGCTTTCACCGGCTCGCGCTTTGGCATGTCAGAGTTCCCCACGCTATACTGGCAATCGTCGGATTAAGATCGCGCGGCGCCAAAGAAAAAAAAAAAGCTGCAAAGAAACGCTAGAAAAGGAAATAAAGACCGTGGGGACCATTAGCTAACAGAAAGCCGACCATCGGCCGGCACCTGGGCTTACAGATCGATTCTCGCTTTCCACCGCTGCTCGCACTGCAAAGTATGGGCTTGTGTTTGGCCTGGCGTACGGAGGGGTCCAGGATCTCGTGGGCTTAGCCCGTGGCAGACCGATTGGGTATGTGGAGCTGATCCGACGTCGGTTTGGCTCTGGCGCTGGCGCTGGTTCTGGGTCACGCGAAGGCGACAAAAGGAGCGACGACGGTGATGATGCCAATGTCTAGAACCAACCAGCCAGCGCCGTAAGCAGCCGCACCTCTTTCTCCTCGTCTGAGCTCAGTGGGGATCGGCTCATCTCCGAAGCTGGACGCTTTTATCATGCTCGTAATGAGTAGCGATGCCAGCAGAAGATGAAGGCGAAGAGAAGAGGCCGATATGAAGGCGACGTCATGTATTCCGAGCAGACGAATCAAGAGATACCCAGCACGTCCATTGTCTCAGGCCAACGCCGATGATCTTGTGCTACCAAGTCGATAAGCTCACGTTTATGGTGTTTGAACTGGGAAGCACAGCTCTCATTCCATAGGCATGCAGCTATCATACAGCTACACCACACACTCGACCAACCAATCAATCAGAAAAGAAAGGAAAGGGGAATATTAGGACTATATCGAGAGAGGATTGCGGGCTCAAGCGCGCTATTCTCGCCTGCATTGAAAATAGCGATGCCCTCTATGGGATGACGCATAAGAAGAAGCCTTTGGATGCTTCCTGATGTCATGTACCACCACTCTGTACTACTACCGCATTAATCAGATCACACGTTCACCTGACAATGCCGTGCATCCGCTCACGATGCCCCTTTGCAGCAGGTCAAGAACAAGACAGGCCGTATCGGAGCCTTTCCAGCAATCTCGCTCTCACCCGCATCACCTCGCCTGTACATTATCTTAGGCACTCCATATGTAGCCCTGCCGTGTGTAAATAACCCTTCGTAGTTTAGCAGTTTTGTACCTGTATAATATAGACGAAGCAAGCCGGGACGCTGGGGAAAAAGCGTGGGGGCAGCACAAAGCAAAGGCAAATTAGCGGCACTGGCCCTCCCAGGGTCTCTGGGCTTCCCGCCGCAAACCCGCATTTTTGGCGCTCCATCGCCATCGCCAGCTGCAGCGAACTTTTAGCATCGCGCCCAGCTCCACGTCGACGCCGCCTCCTGCTTAGCCCGCGGCTACTCTCGGCTGCATCCCAGCAAGCTCGCTGCCCCAAAAAGCTCCCACGTGATGCGTATCTCGCCCCTCTCGCCGAAACTGCAGGCTTATCTCCAACCCAGCTGCACGGAGCCCATCCCCCAGCCCAGCATCTCTGCATATCTGGATACGTTCCAGCTCCCCCCCCTCTGCAGCGGCCTGTCACGGAGTTTTGTGGAGGGCGGGCCCTTTTTTTCCTTCCATCTTCCTAGAAGTAGTCAATTAAATTAGCCCCATGCAAGTGCTAAACTCGTACATCTCCGCTGTGTTTTGGTGTAACGGTACATGGATGGCGTGGTGTTGGGTTGGATAATCGAAGCTCCCATGATTTGACGACGGCGGCCCCGGCAATCGGAGGGGGGAATGACCATCAAACAGACGCAGCTCTGGCCCTGGAACAGCGAGATCTCGCCTCTCTTCGGCCCTCCGTAGCTGCCGGGTGGCTTCGAATAGGCCCTGGACTGGCTCGATAGATAGCGTCCTTCGTGCCTGTCCCTGGGACCAAGGTTGGGGGGGGGGGGAAATATTTTAATAAAAAAGAAATCCCGTTGTTCTCGTCTCCATGTAGAGGCTTTCTCTCTCTCTATATATATATACCAACTGTCTTATCTCTTCCCCCTTTCATCCTCACGAAGCGTCCCTAACACTTTCTTATCAACTCGAACCTGCATTGAACCTTTGCAGAGCAGAATCATACTTTTCTTGATTGTATCTCCAGCTGCTCAAACTATATATATACTTGCATTGCGTGTTGTTGCGCCACCAAAGCAAGCCTCGTCTTACACCCACCGCGTCAGCCACTTACTACCAGATCACGCACTTGAGATCGGGTTTGCTCAGAACCGCAGCAGAGCAGCCATCTTTTCCCTCTTTCGCTCCCCGTCGGTCGGCCCATCATGCTCTCCGTCCCAGGTCGACGGGCAATTCGCCTGCCCGGCCACCGGACTGCCTCCCTCTCTTCTACTTCATCCATCTCCCTGCTCAGGACCTCGTCGTTGGCATCATCGACATCATCCTCATGTCTCTTCGCCATGGCAAACACGACAAGAAAGCACCACTCACGGCGCAGCATCCACTCGTCTGAGCGACGCACGTCTACCGTTGCAGATATCCCAGGAACCCTGCCTCCTGTACCGCCTCAGGATGTGGCCTCTGGCCGAGCGCCGCTATCAGTCCTGCCGCTCAGCATGATCCTCCGCTCGCTGGCAACAACCGTGGTCTCCTCCTCTCCTATCCTGCTGCCTCCCTCACTACGCATCATGGTCGCGCTCGCTCACGCCAAGAACCCCATCCTGAATCCTGACCAGAATCCGCTGCTGAGATTCTTCCTGAAAAAGTCATTCTACGCCCAATTCTGCGCTGGCGAGAACGCAGCCGAGGTGCGGGCTACCGTCAGCCGGTTGAAGGATATCGGCTTCACGGGTGTCATTCTGGGCTACGCCAAGGAAGTCGTCTTGGAAAAAAGCGACGCCAAGGATATGGCCAAGGCTAATGTGGGCGAGGAAACCGCAAGGGATATTGAAAAGGAGATTAACCCCTGGAGAGATGGAACTCTGGAGACGGTTCGTCTGGCTGAGCCCGGTGACTTTGTTGCTCTCAAGTATGTATCTCCCCATAGCACACGTCTTTGTCATTTATGAACAATTGCTAACTGAGTCACCATTTAGATTTACTGGCGCTGGTAGTCTAGCTCTCCATCAACTCAAGAACCGACTGCCACCCTCTCAGCACCTGGGCGAGTCTATTGACGCCATCTGCGAGCTCGCCCGTGACCGTGGAGTGCGCCTCCTTTTCGACGCTGAGCAGGACATGCTGCAGGATGGCATCGATGACTGGACTATGAAATTCGCTCGCAAGTACAACGACTCCACAGAAACTGCCACCATCTATGGCACGTACCAGGCATACAAGAAGAACTGCCCTGCTGTGGTATCACGACATCTGGCCGATGCGCAAAGGGGAGGTTTCACTCTCGGCGTGAAGCTGGTGCGTGGCGCATACCTGGGCTCAGATCCTCGAGAGTGCTTCCACGACACCAAAGAGGATACGGATGCCTGCTACAACAGCATTGCTTCAAGCATCCTGGCCAGACAGTGGTCTGCTACCGTCCAGGGAGAAGGCGAATTCCCCAACGCGCACATTGTCCTGGCCACCCACAACGTCGAGTCCGTGCGACGCGCTAGAGCCATCTGCGATGCTGGCGGCGCCAAGTCGGACATTGCCTTTGCCCAGCTCCAGGGCATGGCCGACGAGGTCAGCTGCGAACTTGTCGAGGCGAGCCAATCGGCCCAGCAGGAAAACGCCAACGCTCGACCGCTGCCCGTTTACAAGTATCTCGTCTGGGGCACCACCGGCGAGTGCATGAAGTATCTTTTACGCCGCGCTCAGGAGAACAAGGACGCCGTTCAGCGTACCAGAAATGGAAGAGACGCCATGTGGGGAGAACTGGTCAGGCGATGCAAGAGCGTTGTTGGCATGGCATGAATAGAGAACTAGAGCATGTGGATGTGTAAAGACGCGATGTTTTTGGAAAGGAGTTTGGCAACTTGGGCTCTTGCTTTTTTGTTTTTTTTTTTTTTTTTTGGATGCCAGCGATATTGCACAGTTTGGGAGTTTGGTGACTTTTAGTAACACTAAACGAGAGATTGGTGGTAGAATGCTTATTAGAGCTTCTAGTAAAGTATGATGAGTATAGTTTACAGGAAATCTGTAGAGTATTATAAACTTACTGATTTGCGCATTTTGGTCCAGCTTTGATCCCTCTCCTCTTTGTTCTTCTTTGTACTCCAAATCTTTCCGTTTATATCCTCCCGTTTCTTTCTGTCTTTGTCTCTTTCTTTTCTTCTTTCTCTTCATTCGGCCCTGACTCTTGTTCCTCGCTTTGCCCAGCCCGCTGAGTCTAAGAAGCGTAGCATACAAGTAGAGCCGAGCACCGCCGAAAGCAGTAATCAACTTTGAGGTGACGTGTAGTAAATGAAGCCACATGGAGACCCCCTGTTTACTATACCATCCATATAGCACTTTTATGGCCTCTTATAGACCCCGCAGTGCCATGCCGCTTAGGACCAGCTTCTCAATCTCCTCACGCTTAACCACCTCGTCCTTGATAGCGTCTAGCCAGGCCAAACCATTCAGCTTATAGTTCTTGCGAACGGTTTTGACGTCTGCAATGCTTGAAATACTCTCATCGGTGGGAGGCACGATGTCTCCTTCGACGTTGTCCTTTAAGTGTTGAGAAATGGCGTCTGCCGATGCTGGGGTGGGGTTGCTGTCGCTCGGGAAGGCAATCTTGACGACAAAGAGATCGGTAGTGGATGGTGAAACTCCAAAGCGTCGATATGCGTCGGAAATCTACATATACATTAGCTCTATAAGACTTTCGATGGCAGCCACCCGAGCATGGTTGGCCTGAATCCCCCACTCACGTTGTTAGAAGCGCTTAATGATACAACTGTTTCTGAATGCACGTTGGGCGTCTTTAGTGCTCCATTGACTGAGCCATTTACAGCCTTGAATATAGCCGAAAGTAGGTGGACTCGCGAGACGATCTATCCGCAGCAAAGTTAGCAATCTCGAGCTACTTTCTACTCCTCTCTATACCTCGATCCGCCTTTGTCGCCTCTTGTGTTGTGCTCGAAATTGGATCGCTGCTAAGCCGCGATGGCATAGATCTATGGAAAGGTACTGGCGCACACCGGAGCACCTAAACAGGCTCGCTGGGCGTCGAAACAACGTACCGTAGAAGCGTCGACAAAGGCATATTCGAAGTCGGCATTACGCGCGAGCAGCTGCTGGTGCAAGAAGCCGGAGTTGCGGACGTTGCGGAAGAGAGCGAGATAGACCTTGTAGGACGACGGCACGTGCTCGAGCACGACTGTTTCGAGGGACATGGTGGGCAGGGACGGGCAGCGATGGCTGAGAGCGTGAAGAGTTGCAAGATTCTGTCACAGCAAAATGGCGATGGTGGGGTTGAATCCATGGTGGGGTGTTTTCTCCGTGCGACATATTCATTGGCACTGTAATCATATAAGGGCCTTCTTCAGCCAAATGGCAGCGAAATGAGCTGGGCGGGGGAACTAATGCCCATTAAATCTGAGTAGCAGTCTTTATGTGATATCTGAAGCATGCATTGGAGCAGACTTGGATAGATATTGGTGAATATATGCAGATATGTGAGCAGATGGATGACAAGTCCAGAGTAAAGTAGACAGGCTACCTATGTGGTAGATGCCGCAGCCATTAGGGAGCATCCCGCATCTAAAATGCTTCGAAAGTTTACGTGGTTTCCGTATATTTGCTCTTGATCTCTGTGTTTTCTTATGTAGAATGGAGAAATCGAGCTATTGGACTGGCTGTAGAGACTGATTCTCGTATAGTCCGTCTCTTCTATGAGGCCTCACATTTCGAGCGCTGCCCTCACACAATGGACTGTATAACTATCAAATGAATCCTATGTTTAGTGTGCAGGATTACAACAACAGAATTATTATTCTCTCTGGAACCGTCCGCCAAGCTTGAGAGTGGCACATATATGGGGTGCCTCATTACCGTATCTGGGCATGTGGAGCCCGCAATATCCAGGTACCCAGATCGGCCCCACGATCCGGAGATACAGAGCACATCAACAGACGGCTTTTAGCATGGAACTCTCTTTCTCATTCTCATGAACCTTGACCTACACCATGCTATGCGAATGCCTACTCAGAGTCCTTACCGGATATCTGGCATCAAAGTCCTACTTCGCTTAATGGGCTGCCCTAAGCCACAAAACTTTCCGCAGCATTCGAGTCACCGGCCAGGGCCCATCCAGCGCTATGGTTGGACGGATGAAGCCTCGCAGGCGGCACGCAAGGCATCCTTCCAAGGCAACCATATGCAAGCTGCGCGAACCAGCCAATGCGCGGTCAAGATGTATATAAGCGGCATAGCGATGTGCGGCTCGAAAAATTCACATGTTTGTGTAGGGCAACTGTTGTTTATCAGTGCCGCAGAGGCGAAACTGTGACGCGTCTTCACCTTTGATTCAATCATTCATTCATTCATCCACCCACGGCCCATCATGCGCTTCAGCGATCTCACAGACATTGATCGCGAGGCAGTCTCTGATTTTGCTTGGAAATGGCGCTGTAAAATCTTTCCCGTCAAGGACGCAGCATTCTCCAAGAGAGCCGCCAAAAAGGGCAAGGATGGAGCAGGCGCAGATGGAGCCGATGGCAATGACAAAGACCCCAACTTTGGCTCCAGCCCCATCATCAAGACCCTCTACGACAAGAACACTTCGGATCTCCACTCGCGCCATGAATGGGTGGACTATCCGCCCAAGCAAATGTCCAAATCTGCAGCCCGTGCTCAAGACCGAGTCGCCATCAAAGTGTACAAAGTCAGGGATCATCGCAAGCCATGCATCTCGGGGCGCGTCCCGCTCAAGTATTTCAAGATTGAGGTCCAAAATCACACGCTCGTGGCCGCGCTGGCGCCAATTGTGAAGAAGGAGAACTGCCATCTTGATGTCAATGAGGCTGCTAGCTTTGAAGAGCCCTTTCGCAGCCTCTGGTTCTGTCAAGATGACATCAAGGAATTATACAAGAAGACTGATGCTTCTGAACCGCTAAAGTCATATTTAAAGCTCTTCATTCAGGTTCTAGATGACCTGTTTCACGAGATGACTATCAAGCGGCGCAACATCCAGACAAGCCGCCTGGTCGACTTTAGGACAGCTTGGACGCTGTTCCCAAGAAACTCGAAGGTATACAGCTTTGGGCTCAACGCAGAATTTCTTGCCAAGGTCGAAATCACCGCCTACGTCAGCACGCCTTCTGGCAACGCATTGCAAGTCAAGGTGAAGATTCTCAAATTCAATGGCGAAAAGTTTGTCTGGCAAGAGCGAGTCCTCTCGATTGATGAGTTCGAAGGCAACAAGCCGATCCTCGAGCTTGGCCACTATCCATTAGAATTCCATCAGGATTCAGAAGAGATCAAGCGGCGCCTGACCGTTCGCGGCCGCAAAGTCCTTGATCTTCAAGGCCTTGAGTATCGCTTATACAACGGAATCGCACTCTATGACGGACGCGGATGTATCGAGAAGCACAACGTCGAGGGCCGCATTCTCCTCGATGCTGTTGGGTACAATAAATATCACCTAACGCAAGGCAAGAGAGAGAACGATAAGCGGGCTCATGTCAAAAACGAGCAATCAAGGGGATGGGGCTCATTTGAGACAGACTCGAGCTCGAGTTCTGATTCCGACACAGACTCGCTGGACAACGAATCGGAGAAACGAGCTGCTGTCCGACGGCTAGGAGAAAAAGACTTTCTGAAGAATAAACAGTATATGGAGTCACGAGCAGACGACATTTGCTATATTTCCGCAATGCTTGGTGGATATGCCTTGAAGAACAAGATGTGGAGTAAGTGATGTTCTCAAGCGGCTGGGAAAGTTGGCTAACCATACGTTTAAATAGTGGAATTTTACATTGAGGATGTCGAGCCCATGATTTGGAACGACATAGCGTATTCACATCTTGTTTACGACGACCAACAAAAGGACCTTGTCCTCTCCTTTGTTCAGAATCACAACCCTCATCGCGTATCTTCGGCAGCAGCAAAAGCATCTTCATCCGCTTTAACTGTTTCAAACTCCACACGCCCCGCACCCCTAGAAGATGTCATTGTCGGTAAAGGCCAAGGTCTTATTATCCTCCTCTCAGGTCCACCAGGCACCGGCAAGACCCTCACAGCAGAGGCAGTCGCTGACCGCACCCACCGACCTCTTTTCTATCTCCAGGCAGAGGATCTCGGAATCAGCGCATCAGATCTCGGCGCCAATATCAAGCGGGTGTTTGAAATGGCGACAGACTGGAACGCCGTGATCCTGTTAGACGAGGCCGACGTGTTCATGGCTGAGCGTAACCCCAACGACATACGCCGCAACGAATTGGTCAGCATCTTTCTCCGCGAGCTAGAATACTTCCGTGGCATCATCTTCCTCACTACAAATCTTTACCATACCATTGACGCAGCTTTCCGTAGCAGAGTCAGCTTGCATCTCCTCTTCCAGTCGCTCAGTAGAGAAGCGCGCGAGACCGTCTGGCGCAAGTTCCTGCAGCGACTACCAGAACTAAAACACATTGGTCTGGTGCAAGATCAAGAAGCGAGTGAGGAAATCTCTTCGAAAGATGTAGCCTTAGATACGCCACTTGGAGAAGCTGATATTTACCAACTGTCCCTGTGGCAACTTAATGGCCGAGAGATCAAGAATGCGGTGCGCATGGTACAGAGCTGGTGCGGTCACAAGGGATATGCAATGACGCTGGATAGACTGGAGAGTGGAATAAAAGTGACAAACCCGCATGCATCTAAAGAGCATGATATCGACAAAGACTTGTACGATTAGATGGCGCCAAGCTTTGACTTACACGGGGTCTTGACGAAAGATGATACCTTGATTTCTTAGGAGTAGCGACTTTGTATCTTGGGGAAACGAAATACTAGTTTTATCTACAACTAACAGCTCACCTTTTACTACACTGGGCATTTTTCTTATTCAGAGGCCATTGGTTGTTTAGTTGCGTATCATCTCCATCAACCTTCAACTCAACTGCCGCATCCTCCCCTCCACCTTTCCCCTCTTAGAAAGTGCAACCATCCCATATCCAGTAGCAAAGCCCGTCAAATAAAAGCTAGCTTCAAGGATCCATTCATAAATGACGTTGTATTCAAGTGAAAATTGATAGAATATTGATCAGAATCGGCGACAATCTGCAACACGAGAGTCCTCTCCATCTCCGATATCGGGCTTTCCGAATTGGTGCGAGGCCCTACATAAAGTACTCCGTACCTTTGGAGCATATAAGAGCATCTCCAAATTTCAAAAGCGCCCCAAAAAGGACCATCTTATATCATTGGTCAGCACCATCTGCCTTGGACAAAACCTAAAGGCCCATTTCCCGTACCCATCGCACGCATCTCAGCCTCAATTTCCTCAATCCGCCCATCTTTCACTTTTCGTTCCATATACAAGTCAGAAAAAAAACACACATCGTTGCCATGTCCAAAACCGAGGGCGCCACTTACACGCACGGCCACCATGCCTCTGTGCTGCGTTCGCACACCTGGCGCACGGCAGCCAACTCGGCAGCCTACATTCTTCCCTACCTCAAGCCTGACATGAAGATCCTCGATGTCGGCTGCGGCCCGGGAACAATCACCGTAGACCTGGCCGCCAACCATGTGCCGCAGGGCCACATCACCGGCCTGGAAAACGCCGCTGGCGTCCTGGTGCAGGCCCGCGAATATGCAAAGGAAAAGGGCGTGACAAACGTCGATTTCGTAGAGGGAGACGCCAATGCGCTGCAGTACGCAGACGAGACCTTTGACGTAGTGATTTGCCACCAGGTGCTCCAGCACGTCAAGGATCCCGTAAACATCCTCAGGGAGATGCGAAGAGTGGCCAAGACAGGCGGCATCGTGGCCGCGAGAGAGTCCGACTTTGGCGGCTTCATCTGGCATCCCGCCGTGGAGGGCATGCAAGACTGGCTGGCGTTTTACTCTGCCAACGCACGCTCAAACGGCGGCGAGCCCAACGCAGGCCGCATGATCCACACCTGGGCCAAGAAGGCGGGCTTCTCGCCGAGCGCCATAACCAGCCGCTCAAGCACGTGGTGCTACAGCACAAAGGAAGAGGTTGCGTGGTGGAGTGGCTTGTGGGCAGAGAGAACCGTGGCGTCGTCGTTTGCCAAGACGGCGATTGAGAACGGCACGGGAACCCAGGAGAGACTGGAGAAGGCATCGCAAGCATGGAGGAACTGGGGCAATGAGGAAGACGCATGGTTTTCTGTGCCTCATGGCGAGATTATTTGCCGCAAGTAGGGTGTATGATGAGCCTTGAAAGATGTAATCTATAAGCAGTAACGAGAGATGATGTATGCCGATATCAAAGCACAGTTGTAAAAACTAGATGTTAATTCATCATACGGTATTACAAGACATCACAATAAGGAGCAACAACGTAACAGTCCATACAAGATGGAATAGGTGAGGCAAAATGGCTTTTCTTGATCTTTTTTTTTCCTTTCTATATAATTGCTTTTATCATTAGTCTGCTCGCTACTGCATGATATCAGACTGAACATCAAATTCCAAATGAACCACGAGTCTCCTTTACCCTGTTGAAACCGCCTGCGCCCTATTCCTGACGAGAGAAAGTATCAACCCGCCGTATTCATAATCATAATACACAAATCGCATTTCCTCATCCAAGCCGTCTAATTTATATCGTACACGGATCACTTCTTAAACCGTCTACCGTATGTTTTAGGCCTCTTTTCAAACTTCTTTTCGGCCGTGGGTCTCGGCAGCCCAGAAATAAACAGCTCGGTTTGCTGCGTCGCCGTGCTCTTTTTAGGAATATCGGCACCTGCAGTCTCCCTTGAGCTATTCGTTTGTCCACCAAGTTGTGGGAATCGTTGAATATTGATAGAAATAAATCCTGGCTTTAGGCCGGTAGAATCAGAGTTGCGTCGCATGAACTTGATTGGAACTAGCTGCTTCGGTGCTGTGGTATCCGCTGCAAACGTCACTCTCCTCTCTCTGGCGCTTGCTGGCCGTTCTTCCCGAGCCTCTGGTTGAGACTCCTTGGGGGGATCTTCCATGATTATGTCAGAATCTGTGCGCCTTCGTTTGGTTATGGGCTCTTCTATTTCTTGAGCTTCTGGTTGGGAAGGCTCTTCAAGCTTCTCAGTCGAGTCCTCGGTGGTAGCTGTCTTTGGTGGCCTACCACGTTTCTTCGCTAGAGCCGTAACAGGCGCAGGTATCATAAGCGAAGGCATATCCGCGGCTGAAGATCTCGGCCTGCCTCGTTTCCTTGCTGGTGTCGCTTCTTTATCCTCTTGTACCGGCGCAGTCCCAGAATTCCCATCCACAGCTGCATCCTTTGCTACATCTTCCATATGCTCAGACTTCGATCCCTGTGGCTCAGCTTCATCGTCGTTTGCGGCAGTCTCTGTGTCCGCAGTTGTATTAACCAAAACTTCGTTCTTGGGCGGTCTACCTCTGCCTCGCTTCTGGGCAGGTGCTGTGGGTGTAGAGGTATGTTGTTTTTCCGTCGCATCATCTTGTCGAGACAGTTGATTTTGTTGCTCCATGGCTTCCGTAGCAGGCGATGCGATATCTTCAGTCGATATTTCAGGTTCTGCTTGCACTTCTGGCATAGCAGGCGTTTCGGGAATAATCGCTGATGCCGCGTCACTTTTCCGCGGCCGTCCTCTTTTGCCCGACGCCGGTGCTACGGTTGGTGTTTCGACAATCGGTGGCTGAGGTTCATCTGTGGAGGCCTGGACCACGTCACTTTTTCGTGGACGCCCTCTTCTACTCGGAGCTGGTGTTGAAGTCGCTATTTCGGCAGCGGATAGTGCATGTTCGCTAGTAAGGTTTTGTGTTATGCTAATCACTTCGCTCTTTCGCGGCCGCCCTCTTCTGCTTGGGGCTGGCGTTGAGTTTGCTGCTTCGGTGGCGGACAATGTATGCTCATCAGTGGGGCCGTGTGTTGTATTGACGACTTCGCTCTTCCGCGGTCGTCCTCTTTTGCCCAAAGATGGTGTTGAAGTTGATGTTTCAACTGCAA
Organism: Trichoderma hamatum GD12; assembly: GCA_000331835.2. Lineage (NCBI taxonomy): Eukaryota > Fungi > Ascomycota > Sordariomycetes > Hypocreales > Hypocreaceae > Trichoderma > Trichoderma hamatum. The sequence goes on from ANCB02000101.1 coordinate 111,239, forward strand.
GTGGCTGAGATTCGCTAGTTGGCGCCTGTACTTCGTCTACCATGGTGCTTCGTCGAGGCCGTCCTCTTTTGCCTGCGGCTGGTATAGCTGGTGCTTCTTCTGCGGGTATATCGGATTCTTTGGCGTGGACTTGTGATTTGTCTTCCACGTCACTCTTTCGAGGTCGTCCTCTTTTGCCTGCGGCTGGTGTAGCTGGTGCTTCTTCTGCGGGTACATCGGATTCTTTGGCGTGGACTTGTGATTTGTCTTCCACGTCACTCCTTCGAGGTCGTCCTCTTTTGCTTGTAGCAGGCGTTGCAACTGGTGCTTCTTCTATGGATATATCGGATTCTTTGGTGTGTACTTGTAATTGTTCTTCCACTTCACTCTTCCGAGGCCGGCCTCGTTTACCTGCCGCAGGCGCCGACTCATTAGTCGCTTCAGGAGCTACCAACTTTGGCGGTCGACCAGGTCCTCGCTTCGTTGATGATGCTGGCGTCAGCTCTGTGATCTCGCTCTTGCGCGGCCGTCCACGGCTTCTAGCAGCTGGAGTCTCTTCAGCTCTGTTGATCTCGGCACCATCAACCACTGCCGGTTCTACCACATCATCTCCTTCAAGGACAGCATCTTCGTGTATAGCCATCTCAGTAATACCAAGTTCCTTCGACACCAGATCTGGCGGCTCTACTGCCGCGTCGCTTTTTCGTGGGCGTCCAACTTTCCTTGGAGCACATCGAGCTGGGGACGGCTGTCTGCCTTCATCCGTCGTCGATAGCTTGTTAGATTCCGCCATGAGCTGTTGCTGTGCCTCAGTATCCAGCGAGGTTTCTTCTTCAGAAATAACTTTTTCAGGTTCGCAGTCGTCATGCTGTTCAATGACACCAGTCAAGAAATCTTCCTCCATATCTCCGTAATCACGCTCGTCTGCACTGACTGAAGGAGATTCGGAATCGGGTGGCGTAAGTTGTGCCGCCTGCGACTGAAGTGCTTGTATATCCACATCTATATAGCTTTGCGCCGCCGCCGCCGCCGCCTGTGAGTTGCGTAGCACTTCATTCACAATCTGGCTTGCTGTCCTGGCACCTCTCATCTCATCCATTTCTGCAGACACATTCAGTAAAGAATAGATGGAATCAGTTGGATTGGATTCCCTCAAAAACCCAGCTGGCTCCTCGATTCCAGCCACGCTATCTGAGACGCGGCCTGTGGTGGCTGGCTCAAGGTCATACTCAGATGTGGCATCTTCTCCCGAAAACTGCGCACCGCGGTCGTGATCTTCCATGAGTCCTCGAAACGATTCCGCTGGCTCTTCCTGTGCGATGGCTGAATACTGAGACTGAGGCGATGACCGGCTCTCAGTGTAATTTGCCACCTCGGCTTGCCCGTTCATTCCCATGCTATCCTCATATTCATAGTTTAGTTTTGACTGTAGCACTTGAGTAGCCAAGCTCGCAATGACCGCAGCATCCTCGGTGTCCAACCCATCATTCATCTGCCAGAAATCCGTGAGAGGTGACTGCTCGTCCATGGGGTCAAAGTCCATCGTATAAGTGTAGCGGGGGATGCTATCGCCCATCGACATTAAAAACAAGTTGAAGGCCTCATAAAGACTGAAACTTCAGCCAGCAGATGCAGAAGTGTTTGCGACGGATGACAAAGGCATAGATATGCATGCGCCTCGCTGAAACATGGGATTTTTGCTCGTGCCTCGTGTCTCGTAAATTAATGTGAACGCGTGTTTAGATGTTACGGGGCCAAAGGGGGACGCGCCCCTTTGAATGCTATCATCACGTGATCTTCCAGTGACGTACGTCGCCGCTATCAGCTATCTATCTCAGCGCTACTCCAGCAATCGCTCACTTTAGAAAATATTGATAGAGACGTGTTATTCTTATGAATGTATTTACTGTGGCTATCAGTCTGGCTTTTGTTGATAATTCATGCTCTAAAACAGCTTGAAATCGCTGGTTTGGAACGACAGCCCGGTTGCAGTTGAGCTCTTAGATGCAACGACAACATCGAAGCCAGTAAACATTATGCAAATCAAATGCACTGACAGATCATCTTATCATAGCTCCCAATACGATATAAAATCACGCCTTACAGCGGCTAAGTAAAAATTTCTGCGGCGTAGCGCGTCTTCTCAAATCGCTTAAACCACTCCTGCAGCGTGAAACTCTTCGAGGCAGTATCTTGCTCAGCCATGTACACAAGTTTCATCACAGCTTCTTTCACTCCAGAAGCCATTCTCACTCCTCCGCAGACGTAAATCTTTGCTCCAGCATCCCAAAGCCGAAGGAATGTTTGCTTTTCTGCCAGCAAACTATCCTGGACGTATCCTTTCCTAGTGTTGGACTTGGAACCGGCGTCTTCTCTGCTGTAGGCGCGGAAAACTTGAACGACGCCAGAATCTTCAAAGTAGTCGAGCTCGTGGTGATACAAATCGTCATGTGATGATCGACATCCAAAAAAGAGGGCAGCGGGCGCGAGTTCGGCTCCATTCTGTTGTTGGGAAGCTCGTTCTTGGATGAATCCCATAAATGGTGCAACACCTGTCCCAGCTGCAATCATGATAACTGGTACTTTGGAAGCATCGGCGGGCATCTGGAAAATATTCTTGACCGGGCGAGTAGCCACGTGGATCAAGTCTCCTGGGGTTAAATTGGCAAGATAGTTGGAAGCCACACCAAGAAAACTTTTTGATCTGGGCGGAACCGGCGGCTCGTCCAATATCGAAAACGACAAGCTGGCATGATTCGGCTCCCAAGACGGCGAGGATGAAATAGAGTACGTGCGTAGGCGCAGAGATGGCAAAAGGGCTATAAAGGTTCCAAAAGCGAGGGGGATATCTGGGAATTCTTCTAGCAAGTCAAGCAGGGAGACTCTATTCTCATGAATGCCCTCCGCGTAGGACGCCGTAGCTAAATTGCTCAAGAGGTGCTTCGTCTTCTGTTCAGTAGCTGCAGCTGCAAGGACTCGAATATCCTGTCTGTTGTCAGTTCAAATTATAAAACGAAGTAATGCGTAAATTATTCAATAGAAAAGAAAGATATGCAACATACTCTTGGTGTCGCGGGCTGGGAGAGCTCAAAATATGAACTCAGCAGCTCATGCGCTGTCATTGATGTTTCAACCGGTATATGGACAGATTGATCGCTTGAAGCTCGCACGACAGTATCCCAAGCCAAATGGAAACGTGATAGAACTCTCTTGACGTCTCTCGGTGGGTTTACAGGGAGAACAAGAAGGTGGTCACCAGGATGATATGATACCCCTGGAGGCAGCTTAATGTCCAAATGCATCTTCTTCCCAATGGCAGATTCTGTCGTCAAGCTCCTTGACTCTGTCACTGTTGCCTGTACCAACTGGGAATACTGTTTCAATTGTCGCGGCTGTGAAACTTCGACCTTGAGCAGTGAATTGATCAATCGACTTTCCCCATCGTCTCCTCCTTCAGTCTGCGAAATTGCCGGCCAAACGACATCGGTGGTCCATTTCTCCATCTCTACAAATAGATCCATCACTGCTGCGTCTGCGAGACCCCTATCAGCAAATCTATCGGCTCCAGCCTTTTCAAGGAGATCATCGATTAGAATGGGAATTCGCTGAAACGTCGCCACCCAATCGCGGTGCCCACAGCCAAAAACTGTGTACGAAACCCCTTTCAAGGATTCCGGCTCGGCTTTGTTTAGCCATTCGAAGAACTCTACAGCGTTGTCTGAGGGCGAGCCATCGTAAGAAGCGGCAAGGATGATCACAGGCTCAGATTTCGGGAGGTCGTTGCAGGCTGCGTTCATCGGCGCAATCTTCCTTGCGTAGAATCCATGAAGAGCAGCGTCTGATGCCAGTCTATATGCCAAAGCTTCACAAGTCCCACTATTTGATCCGAAGAGAATTGTCAGTGGTTTTTTATCTCCTTTGTCTCCTTTGTCAACCTGTGCCGAAGTCATTGAAACAGCCGAGTCCGACCGGACGCCTTTTGCTTTTGTGCCTAATGACTGTAGCTCAGACTGAAAATCTGTTGCGTTTCCACCACGCCTTAGCTTCGCCTTGATTTTAAAATTCTGTGGCTTGATTGTCAAAGTCTCTCTAATTTGGAGCTCGTACGCCGGGTCTGCCATTTCAAATACAAAGTTTTGGAGCAGCAGCGCAATAATTAGAAGCGCTTCCTGAGTTGCAAATGCTCTTCCGATGCATCCTCTCATCCCGTTGCCAAAGGGCTTCCAAGAATTGGGCGGTAGCTTGTTATAATTTTCTTCCAGCATTCTTTCAGGCTTAAACTCGGCTGCATCTTCGCCATAAACGGCCTTTTCTTGATGAAGCAGAGATAGTATGACCGTAACGGAGACATTCGCTGGGATCAAATACTTTCCGCCAATCACTTCATCTTTATCCGAGCCCAACATAAAGCCAGGAGCCGTAGGCTGAAGACGCAAACTCTCTTTGAGGGCTGCGTTGAGATATGCCAATTTAGGAAGATGTTGTACTGTAATTGGCTCGCCTTCGCTTACTTCGTCAACTTCTTGGCGTGCTTTTGCCATTGTTCGAGGATTCGTCATTAGATAGTAGAAAGTAAACGATAGGAGCCCAGCTGTAGTTTCATGACCAGCAATCAGAAAAGTGATCATATTATCTATGATTGAATCGTCGGATAAACTCTCGCCGGTGTTGGTATCGCGGCCTTCCAGAAGCGTCCCCAGCAAATCGTGGAACTTCGACCCCTTCTGTTGTTTTCTCTCCTGGATAATCTTTCGGCACAGTCCTCTCATATAGGCTGTGTCTTTCTCATATCGGTGCAACGACCTCTTTCGGAGAGAGTTGATGAACTGCGGTAAGGATGCTTGGGTGCTGGACTCTTTCAATATCCTCACCATGCTATGAATGAACGGATGCATCGCTACTCCGTTGTGAAAGCTGTTAAATCTGTATCCCATTGAACACAGTGCGATCGTATCGAGGGCGAGGCGAGTGAAGTCTGAGGTCACATCAATAACATAATCTTCGCCGTAGCGAGCCCTAAAGTTCTCAGCCGTCAGTACAGTTGAAAGCATTTGACATCCATTCAAAAAAGCTAACCATTTAAGACACAGCTGCTGCGCAAGATCTTTCATCTCTGGAAACATGTCACGAATCTTGATCGTCCCGAAAACGGGCATCAGGATCCGATGGGCGATTTCCCAATTGCGCTCATCGTTCCTCGCAGTAAACAAACCATCATGAACGACGTAGCGCAGCTTGTCCAATTCGGCTGCTACAACTTTGTGGAATCTTGACTCATCGCAAAGTTCAGTTACAAGCTCCGCGCTTGTCACAAATATGAACAGTTCACCTCCAATTGTAAACTGGCATATCGGTCCCAGCGGCTCAATTATATCAATCAGAGAGGCCAGCGGATACTCAAAATCGATTTTGTGCAGAATTCCGATTACCGGGAGACCTTGTTATCAAATTTAAATCAGCAAATACTCAATTTCCATCATTTATACTATATAAAGGTTGTTTGGATATCGCTACCTTTGGGCTTTGGAATTTCGACGAGATTCGATCCATTCACAGTCTTTGTTTCGCGTTCGCTCTCGCGTCTCTGCGGGGGCCCAACCGCTTTGTCAATGCCAGGTTCTAGTACGTGATCTCCATGATGGCCTTTCAGCTTCGTCTTGAGCCTTTGAGTATATCCCATTTTCTATATGAATATTATCGTAGAAAAGAAGCTGTATAATGTTTCCGCCCAATCCGTCGCATCTTTGTTGATGGGAGAGATTGCAAGTTAAGAATCAGGCAGACCTGGTCGTTCCTATCGAAGTAGTTTCCATGCGCTATGTAAGACAGCAGTTCCTCATCAGCACTTATTTCAGCCACATGAAATGGTGCTCCTTCGAGGCACCTGTTGGAGCTTAGAATTAGAGCTTACACGCGGCAATGCCACACGCGGCACGTCTGCCGTTGGTGGATTCCGCGGATTCCGTTTAAACAGACCAATCTGTCGCTGTTCATGGCAGCCATCAGTCAATTTCTAATCCGGCACCGTGCCAGCGCTTTGGAATGCATTGTTTGTTGCGATACTTGGATGAATTGCACCCAGAGGACCTCGCTCCTGAAGCTGGCAAGGTTTGCTCGCATCTGATGTAATACCGGGTGAGCCACTGTCCTAAACCTTATATGAACGCTCTGTTAGCTCATTTCGACCTGATCCAACCAAGCTCATCTTTTAGCTACATATGCAGCAACCGATAGTCAAGAAGAACCTCCAAACATGGACCTGCATTTTCCAAATACCGACCTACAAGTAAACCTTATCTTGGATAAGTAAATTTTAACATATGTCCCCTTGTAATGGTACTTCCAATTCATCCTCTGCTAATAACCGTCCGTTCTACTCTTACGCCTAGCTTCAGATAAAATGCTACTTGCATAAAATAGCAGAGGATGGATTGGAAGTACCTTTACAAGGTGAAATACGCTAGAATTGTAGGTCGACATTTGAAACACGTAAGTAGGTGTTTGAAAAATGTACATGTAGGTCGATGTTTGGGAGTTCAGTCAAGAACTATGTGCATTGGAAACGAACGACAATTGCGGGGTTCAAGAGTGGAGGGCTTCCATCAACGATCTTCAGGCTCACGGCGTCTTTCAGAAAAAGTAAGAAACATTCGCCAACCAAAGCTTTCATGTGCAAGGAAGCTTATGCCGTGACAATTTTTATTAGCCTGCTGATTTCTTTTTTTCCCCATTGCGAGGCCTCAATATGCATACATAGGTGTATTCTGCCAAGCCGCCAAATCACTAACTAAGCCACAGAGCGTACAGAGCCCATCGCCACATTTCCAACTGCAGTGGTCAGAACAAAAAACATGCAGGCGGCTCTCGTTCAGAATCACATTCAATAGGCCAAGATAAGAATAAGAATACAGCTATTACATCGGAATCGCCGTCGTCAATGGCCCGTATTCTTAGAGATAATTTCCGTCCGAGATATGTAAAGCGGACAATAGACGGCGAAAACGAAGCTCCCTCTAATCGCCGTTATGGGCTCAAAGTCGAGACAACTGCTATATAAAGACTATGAAGGAAATTCCATCTCATGTTCTTAATAATAACCATTAAAAAATTTAATTTAACATACTATTACTTCGACTGCTTGCAAACGCTCAACATGATGCCAGCTATTCTGCCGCTAATCTCCTTGGCAGCGCTGGGATCCACCGCACTCGCAGAAACGGACCAGAAACTGCTTGGACCATCTTTCACGCCTCCATCCAACGTCCTCTCAAGCAATGTGATTCAGGAAGCAGTCTTGAACGTTACAAGCGCGCTTAACAACGCGATCCGTACCGGCAAAAGTACCTTTGGAAGCTTCAATAGCAGCACAACGTCCTTTTCCTTGACAGCCATTTCACAACTGGACTCTACACCAATAATCGACTTTCATCACACTTCAGGCTCGTTAAACGTTTCTGCTGGGAGCACATCGAAAATCACAAAGGATACAGTCTATCGAATTGGCAGCGTGTCAAAGCTCTTCACAGTTTACACCCTCCTTCTGAACAATGGAACCAATTACTGGAATCGTCCTGTTACAGATTTTCTTCCAGAATTGAAACACGCTGCTCAGCATCCTCCACAAAACTCAACGGTTATAGACTGGGTTCAATGGGACCAAGTCACGGTTGGTGCTCTCGCGTCACAGCTTTCTGGGATGGGAAGAGATTGTTCGTTTTCCCCTTTGGTCTACTTTTCCTTTGTTCTGTTTTGATCATTGTTATCATCAAAACAGATACTAATATGGATGAATGGAATCATAGATGCCTCGGGCGATTTGGCTGTTCAGAACTTTCCTTGGACAGAGCTTGGGTTACCCACCCTTCCCCCTCAAGATATACCTTCATGCGGCATCAATGATAATCAACTACCTTGCGCTAGAAATAGTGAGCATCCCCCAGAGTGTGACTTGTTTGTTGTTTCCCTCTTCCTCGATCGTCAACGTTAATACCGCGGCTCCAGAATATTTTTCTGGCCTTGTTCAGAGGCACCCTGTTTTCCCGCCCTATGGTAGGGCTCTGTACTCCAACGCAGCTTATAGGATCCTCGCGTACGTGATAGAAGCCATTACAGGAAAGTCATATGAAGCAGTGCTCAAGGAAGACGTTTTTGAACCTTTGGGTTTAAAGCATTCAAGCTCAATACCACCAGTTCGCAGTGGGGCAGGGGTAATACCCGATGGAGATGCAGGATGGAGCCGCCCGTACGGTGATGAGGTTGCGTAAGTCAAAAAGAATCCCCCCAGTTTATGTAGTACCATCAACATTTCAAGACCAGTTTCTGATTATTTTGCGGGCATTACAGTACAGGCGGTTTGCTTTCGTCAACAAATGATTTAGTCGAATTCGGACGAGCCATCTTTGGCAACAAGCAGCTTTCTTCTATGGAGACTTTGCGCTGGATGAAGCCTGGCTCACTCACGTCTTCGACAACTTTTTTCGTGGGCGCGCCCTGGGAGATTATACGAACCCGTAGTGGCATAAAAACCGGCAGCCTCGTCGATCTCTATACCAAGTCTGGCAGTGTTGGAGTCTATAACTCTCTACTGGTTCTAATTCCCGATTACCAGGTCACGGTAGCTATCTTGGCCGCTGGCCCCGATGCCCCTACAGCATTGAACATTGCCACTGAGACCGCTATTCAAACACTTCTTCCAGCACTAGAAAACGCTGCCAAAGCAGAGTCATGCAGCAAGTTTTGTGGAGAGTACGCCCCAGCGGGTGCCTCGCGGGATTCTTCCCTTGTCATTTCCACCGATGACGGGCCTGGCCTTCTGCTTAAAGAGTGGACTCACCAGGGCCATGACCTGATCGCCGCTGGACAAGCTTATTCGAATGCTACACGCGGTGGCGAAATCAAATCCTTGAGACTATTTCCTACGGGCCTGCGTAGCGGAAATCAAGCTGCGTACAGGGCGATACTCGACATCATTCCATACCAATTTGACCCATCAGTTGATTTTGTCTTTGATCCACAAGCTAATCTCTGGGGAACGCCGGATCAGCTAATGTACGGTGGGATTGCCATAGACGAGTTTGTGTTTCATTTGGACAGCAGGGGACGCTCGGCCGCAGTCGAGCCGCGTGTGCTGAGAGAAGCATATCAGAGGCTGTAGCGGTCTCTCACGAGCCTGATGTATAGCTGCTGAGACTTGATTGTTTGCCTCTAGCCCTGAAACTCAAATCACTGCATGAGTCTAGTGCTCAAAAAACGAAGAATGTGCAGTAGCATCCTGGTGTGGCCGATACCCCTGCTCTTCTCAGTCGATGCCGACGCCATACACGCGTGTGCTTGCAAGAAATAGCGGTGGATAATAGTTCAAATATTGTTTCATAGAGGCTAATATTGATTTGTTTCGTTGTAGTCAATCTCGTTTATATCGGTATATGTGCGTTTAGCGAGAATTCCAGCGCTCTTCTTCATATGGGGAAGGGTGCAAGAGGCTGCAATGCTGACCTGATGACCTGGCTGCGTACTCTATATCTGACAGAAGATAAAATCGTATGTAGCTTGCAGCGGCTTGATTTTATTCTCCGTAATGGGGGAGTGATGCTGGAATCGCGCCATTAGACAGCTGTAGCCAATTTTGAAATCTGACAACGAAGAAAAGCCAGGCGAATAAGATACACAGTGCTTCATAAAACTAATATGGGCTACGGATACTATCCTCTGGTTCACACTTGACTCTGGTCGACCCAGTTCAATGCATAATCCTACCCCAGTGTTTCTAAAGCACAGACCTGGTGCCACCATCAAGAGTCGTGGCTTGAAGCTGACTCTGTGCTCGGACGTTTATATCCCCCCGTAACAGCAAGATGATATCACGAGCGGGGTGCTCAACGTGAAAGTAGCAAACATCAGCCACCTAATAACGGGCCACCTAGGCGGCCAATACAGCGAGCATATGCACCTCTTAGCCGCAAATGTCAGTTCAAATGAGAGACAATCCAGAGAGGACTTCGGAGAGAGAGGAGACCAGCTACCGCACTAGACACATGAATGGAGGGTACCTGAAATTACTGCTATGCGTTGTAAACAGCTGATTGGAAGTGTAGGACGTTGAACCGACGCCCGAGTGCGTCCCTGGACTGATCCTAGCCGCGGCTGCAGGGACCTCCCCGCGAAGCATTTCCTGTGCTTCTCTGCTGTGTTTTTTTCCTCTGGCCTTGTCTTGTTAGTGCTGCTGTTTCGACTTTGCTTTTCTGGTCAAAAAGTTCCATGCAGGTGCATGTTTATGCCAGCTCTCTCGTCCCAGCCTCTTTTTGCTTCCTTCTGTTTCTAGTTCTATGCAGCCATGGAGGGGAAGCAAACAAGTCTGTATCCAATAACAAGGCTCTGTTCGCACCGGGTTTTGCCCATCCATCCCACTGCTGCTTACTTGCAAGTACCGTCTACCACAGAGCCCGAGTTTGTCGACCTCGACGCATGTCATGCAAGGGAAGTCAGCGACGGCCCAGTGGGGAACACCCGCCCCCTGTCACTTGGCAAATCCTCCGAGAGAGCGTATTCGTACAGTACGCAGTTGATGGTAGCCCGGACACACGCGACTCTGTATTTATACGTTGAGCAAAATGTAGGTACGACAGCTCATAATCAATCGGTGTTGATTAGATCGGGTAGGAAGATAGATCGGCTATCCACCGATTCGAAGCTTGAATGTTTACATGTAATGCTCCCCCGTTTGGACTGGGCCCCCAGCAGCTGGAGCTCTCCAATCGGAACGTATTTAGTTTCATGCATAATGAACTGTATCTCGCAAGGCTCCCGACGCGTTCAACACCTGTCTGTATGCCATAGGCTCGGATACAAAAAGAGAAAGGCAGAAACAGAGGCCAATTTCATGGATTCATGAGCAAACATCCGTCTCTTTCCACGCAGCCTGTTCTGCCACCAATCCTAGAGTATCCCGGTTTCAATCTTGCCTCCCCCTTACATCCCACCATGGGACCGTGTCGGTGTGGCTTTTTTTTTTTTTCGCGCTCTCTTGCTCTCATCAACACTCAGCTCCAGCCGAACACTTTAACTACTGCTGCTACTGCTGCTGCTGCTAGTCGTCTGTACTCCATGCCACCATTTTGTGAAACTTATTCCATGCAGGGAGGCTGCCCCCCAACCGGGCCAGGTTCCGAATAGCCCCCAAGCCCACTCCCATTATGTGCTCAGCGATTGTGCAAATTCAACTGCTGCAACTGCCAGAAAAAAATAAGGCAACTCTTCTCCCTGCAGTGTTTGTGCTAGCTCGAGTCCGAGTTTTTTACAATCTACTTGCACCCAGCTTACTCATATGGTGACACGATGCATGGATAGTACGCTGGCTGATCCATCAGCAACCAGGTTTACGGCGACCGAGTTAAAGGCCATCTTTTTCCAATGTCGTCGAATTACATCCACTATTTACTGTAGTATCCTATTAGAATGCTCGCTTTCTCGCCAAATGCTTGCAACTCGTATTCAAGCCCATTTCACAGACACTGAGCTGGCTGCTAACGAGGCGGCCACCGAACTACTCCAAACAGCTACAGAAGGAAGTGATAACGCAAGCAGCATGCATGCATACAAGTGCCTCTTCCAAAGGCAAGCTGGTTTAGTATTCTATTACGTTCATATATAGATTTCCAGCAGCCCATAAATTTCTATTAAGAGTACCCCTCTTCACTTTCCCTTCACTACCTGATGCTTAGTGCCACACCTTCACTCCCTATATGCGGCAGCCTGCAATATTATTCCATGATTCTCGACTTGAGACGAAACGTCAATTCACTCGCCTTTTCGAGGCTTGGACAGACTGACAGTTCCCCAGTTCCTCGAGAGTGAATGCCCCGTGAATTTCCAAAGACTGCTCCTCTATTTAGTTACAATAAGCCCCCCAACATTTTGTCCTCATTGCTTCTTCTCCTTCACAAAGCTTGACTACTGGTTACAGCTGCACACTTGTACCTATTTCTTTCTCCCCTCACTACTGCATATTTCTCAGCCCTACTCGCCAAGCACTCTGACATTTTCTTTCTCATCCACACACACTTGCCGGTACGTATCAACACCGAAAAAGCCTCTGGAGACCTGCCAGATCTCTTCCAGAGTGGTTGCAACCTCGTACGACACTGGGCTTTTTCGTGATTCCTTTCAAAGTGAACCAGGCTGACTGATCATCTGTGGCATCAGGCATCTATTCTCTCGCTCCCTCTCTCTGCTGTTTTGAAGATATCCTCCTCTTCCCCTCGTTAGCATGGATGCCCCAGGCTACAACGAGCCCAAGATGGGCAACTTCGTCTTCAACGAAGTTCCCAGGCGGTTTCCCCTCTCCTACTCTCCTGATAGCATCAGGAGTGCCACCACTCCCGGCACGCCGGATGATGTTCGAACCGTGTTTGGGGATGGCATCCCCATCCCTGGTGCTCAAGCCCCTTCTGTCCCCGTCACCAGAGCTACTGCAGTCCTCAGCTCTTTCACTCATCAACCCATGAGCTCCCAATCGCCAGCGAACGAATTTGGCAGCTCTGCCGCAGCCAGCTCCAAGCGGGTTCCAGGCCGCGAAGTTCCTCGCTTCGTCGGCAGTTTTGGCCTCAGCAACCACTCCTCTCAGATTTGGGCGCCACCATCGACGCGTCTCGACCAGAGCACCGCTCTTGACAAGCAAACTGCTGCTGCTGCTGCTCACGCACGATGGGGTTCTTTGGACGCCCACATGGGCCACAGAGATGTCTTCACTCGCCAGGAGAGCTTGATTTCTCGCCCATCGCCATTCATGGCTAATCAAACTCGTCTCCCTACGGCAGTCAACATTCCTCCTACTGTTTCTCGCCCATTCAACCCCCAGGTTTCTACCAGGGAGTTGTTTGGCTACCAAACGTTCGCGCAGCAGAATGAGCCCCTCCGCTACAATCATGAAGCTGAAGCAACTCGCATGGAACGCCAGATATCTGCCATGTCGAATATGAGCGAGTCCTCGTTCGATCTTTCGGAGCTTCAAAACACTCTACTCAGCTCTACCTGTTCAGAATCTACTGCTAGTCAGCCCCTAGGAATCGACATCCTTCGCATATCTTCTCCTAGAGTCTCCCCTATCCAGCAATTTTCCTCTACTTCTCTTCCTGCTCAGGTGCCACTTAGCGCACCAACTGGAGGCTTCTTGCCCATGCAAGCTGTGATGCAGCAGACTCCTCCTCGAGATTTCACCGCTGAGTTCTCCACCAGCGCTCCCAGCACATCGAAGTTCTCTACTCGATACCACGGCATGCACACCGAGACGAATGCCAGCGCTGAGCATCTCGCTCCAGAGGAAAACTGCGCTCTTTGGCTTACCAATCTCCCTCCTGGAGTGACTATTCATCAGCTTCTCAAGGGTATTCGTAATGTCGGCCGTGTTTGGTGCAGCTACATCAACTATCCTGACTACGTTAGCCACCAAACAGCCGCTGCCAAGGTTGTCTTCTTCACCCCAGAGGCCGCCCAACAGCTCCTCAGTGTCTCTTGGACTCGAGGCCTCTTCGTTCAGGGCTACCGCGTCAAAGTTTCTCACAACCGAATCAAGTACGGCAGCCACGCGATTGCTGGAAAAATGTCCCGCGTCCTCATCATCACCGGCCACGCCGAGTTTGTCAACGAGGCTACCATCACCAAGTTCTTCAAGGACCGCTTCATCTTCCAGCTCGACGAAGTCACTGAGCTCATCAAGGCGGGAGGACGAGCCGTTATGGAGTTCAAATTTGGCAGTTATCGCTGCCAGTCTCAGATGGGTAAGATGTCTCTGGAGAAGGATCGCCCTATTGGCCTTGAGAAGGTCGAGTTTGGAGACGACCCTTGCGAGGTTGGCGACACCATGTCGTCGTACGGAATTGCTGCGGAGCGAATCCAAGGCAGAGGTCTCTCTAATTGATGATGGGACGTTGGCTTTCTACTTAATGCGAAGAGCGATTTGATTGTATGGACTTTGGAACTAGGGATTTGGAGCTTGGAACTTGGAACTTGGAATTGGAACTCAGAATTTGCAATTTGGAATGTCATGGAAAAGTGATTTTAAGCACCATTTGCTTAGGTACTCAAGATAGACCTCCTCACGTTGCCTACAATTTGGCGGCTAGATGATTTGGCGTTGGTGGATTTATCTTGCTCGACACAAAATTCGGGAGGCAGTTCATAAGAACATACAGGTTAGGATTTCGGATGTCATATCAGTTTGCTTGAGAGAGATTTTTTTTCGTAGACAGTCAGTTAGTCAGATTACATTGCTCGGCCTATGGAATTATTTGATGCATAAATACTCAATCTCCTCGTTCTCTCCGTCCAATGGGACTCATACTACCTAGCCATGATCCTCTCTCTTTTCTCCTTCTCTCTGTGTGCTTTTTCTCTGCTCGCCTTTTTTCTGCTTCTTCTTGTCTATCTCTTTCTTGGCCTCTCTTGACCATGTCAGCTTGCAACATCATCACCTTCCTCTCTATCTGGTTCTCCGTCAGCAATCCTCTACCTCCATCAGACGCTGTATCCTTATCCTCCGAACCGCTGTATGTGCCTTGGCCGACTCCGAGCAAAATGCTCAGCCCCTCTGCCTTACTCATGAGCCATTCGCCATGCTTCAGGCCATCTTTCCAATGTGATGGCAGAACTTTATAACCAAGATATGCCCCAAGGAGAGCACCAGAAAAGCATGCATTCGTATCGGCATCACCACCTCGCATGACGAGATCGCTTATAAGTGTCTCGAAAATAGATGTTCGTGTGGGAAGATTGCTCTCCAAAGTAGCAACCTTTCTCATGGCAAGGCGCAGCAGATGAATACCTGAGCCAAATGTCTTGTATGTATATCCGATCTTGTACATGTCGTCGAGCTCGAGCTCGGTAAGGTCGTTGGCTTTGACATGCTTGTTCAGCTCCTTCAAGTCCAACTCTGGTTCGTCTCTGCAACTAGCATCTTTTTCGATTCGGCGCAGTCGGTATGCGGAATACCATGCGATTCCTTTCCCGACTATATCATCGATATGCTCTTCCTTGTATACCTCTTGCCGTATGAGACCTCTGATAAGCGCTGTGCCGATGGCACATGAGATGATACATCTTGGGTCGACATGCGTGACAACAGAGTAGTCGGCAGCAATCTGAAAGGTCTCGTCGATTGTCTTGTTGATGCACATGAGTCCCAGTGGATGAGTTCTCATGACGCTTCCATTGGGCGCAACCTTGTAACCAGTATCTTTCCAGTGTTTCCTCGCAGTTCCTTCTGGATCATTGAGATATAAAGGGTTCCTAACAATAGCGCCGACAGTGCGACCCAAGCCCAACGGCAGAGTATCCAACGCGCGAAGACCCATTTGAACCCAGACGTGTAACCGAGAGGCAAAGTCTTGTGGATCCATCTTCTTTCCGTCTGTGTGCAAGAAGGAGAGCAATATGCACATTGCATGGTCGGTGTCGTCTGTCCATTCTCCAGGGACGTTGGGGTTTCGATGCGCGTCTCGACGAAACGGAGTGGCTTCAGAGGGGGGACAGAGAGTGAATTTTTGTGATACGTAGGCGAGACGGGCCTTGTCTGCGGAAAGAAACTCAGTGTATAGGCCTATGGCGTCGCCCAAAGCCGATCCAAAGAGACAACCAACGATGCGATCGTGGATCGTCTCCCTGGCCATTTCTTCGAGGGCATGTTGTGGCAAAGGTAGGGCTGTCATTATAGAAGATGCTTATCGACTGGTTTAGTTAGAAACTGCAGATGAGTGACAATCTTGCAACTTTCTGGTTCTTCGGGTGGCAGAAGAGAGGTTCTTAAAGTAGAGAAACTCCAAGGCAGCCAAGTAAAGAATGATAATGCGTTGCCGCCAAGCACCGTCACATTGCAAAGAAAGTGCCACATCAGTCCGTGACGGGAACAGCCCAACTACCCAGCATAGCCTCTTTCAGCCCAAGCAGCATGACCACGAATCATGCGCTATAATTTGCGGCTTGAGAAATAGGACCGTAAGGTATTCATCTAACTCTGAGTAAGGTTAAATACTAGGCAGACTTACTAAGAGCGCAGCTGAGATGCATCTTACTAGCCGGCGCGGCTTGTGATTGCCAAGTGCCGTTTGCCTGAATCCTTGCACCTGGTAAGAGGCCCACCTCCGCCTCAGAATCAGGAACAGGCAGCCGGGGGGGCTGAGTGACGGGAAAAGGCACATTTGCGAAATTTGGGAATTTGATTGATTTACATGTATTATTATCTATCTAAATAGCCGTAGATGAACAAGAAAGTAAGGAACAAAGAACAAAGAACAAAGAACAAAGGAAACAAAGGGACAAAGAAACAAAGAATGAGGGAAAATCGGCTCCAGAAATGGTATCTATCTAAATGTCAAACACACTATAGCTCTCAAGTGTTAAAAAAAAATCATGAGAGAGAAAAAAATGAAACTCTCGTCTACTCCATCTCGTCCTGCTCGCCCTCCAGGAAAATCTCATGCCCGCTGCCATCATGCATGCCTAATGCAGTTCCACAAGCCAAAGCTGACATTGCAGCCACTCCCCACCATCCCCAGGCCACCATGCCGATATCCAGCCCATAGCCGTACCACCATCCCCCCACTACCGGGCCGACGGTGCGGAAGAGCGCAGATACACTCTGCCCTAGGCCGTGGATCGTGCCTAGAACGCTGGGGTGCGGGCTACAGTTGTTTAGCAGGATGATGCTCGCCGGGAGTGTAAACGTCCGGGCCATGACCTGGAGGAATAGAATGCCGATGATGCCTAACCAGATGAAGCCTCCCGAAGCGGGCTCGGGTGGCGGCGACCAGGATGGCAATATCGAGAGGTAGGGGGCGACGAAATATGCTAGTGGGAAGAGAAACAAGAACCACTGGAAGGATCTCATTGTGCCGAGGCGGGCTTGGATGGGAGGATACAAAGTCACCTGCAGCAGCATGCCTATTATGCCGAGGAAGGACGTTGCAACACCAACCGTCGACGCCGGCATTCCCAGCCCACCTGTGAACAAGAGAGGCAGATCTCGACGCATTGGCGTGGGGGGCTCTGGGTCCCTTGCAGCCGGAGTAAGATACCGAGGAGTTGACAGGAACAATGACCACATGTTGCCAAAGGCGCCAAGATGGAAGTCGTAGAAAGCACCAGTAAGAAGCGTGAATAAGACGTTGCGCGTCCAAAGCAGGCGAAAGGGGAGTTGTTTCAGCAAAGGCGCGGGTTTCGTCACCGGTATATTCTTGTCTTCGAAATGCTCCAATGTGTGGTCTTCCCACGCGGGAACGCGAGCATAGTTGTCTGATTGCTTTTCGCCCAATAGAGCGACCTTGATTCGATTTCCGAGATGGAGACCAACGTCGAACTTGTTCTGGCGTGATCTTGATGTCTGCTTGATTATCAGCCAAATTACTCATTTATTCTCATATTTCGCCGCAACACTGGGACATTGCATATCTATGACGACTTACTTCTTCCAAGAAGAGAAATACTATCACCGTTACAATGGATAAGCTGACGGCGTTGACAAGACTCGGTAGGGCATACGGGCAGTCCCGAATCCACTGGAACCCAAAGACCGCATTTTCTCCAAAAAGTCCGGGAAGAGTCTTGTTTGAATCGGCCAGCATACCTCCCATGACTAAGAATATGTCAGAATTGCAGTTGCTCGCATTCAAAATGCTTACAATAGTAGAGCTTTAGCTTACCCGGGCCCAGAATTCCAGCAACGTTGAAGCTCATCGGAAGAATCAGGAATGCTCGCGATTGATACTTCTTCTCTTTGGTGATTTCAGCAATCATCGTGCGGCTGTCGTTGCAATTCCCCCGTTAGTGACGTCTCTTGTTGCCCAATTCTCCGAAGCAAACGCAAAGACACTCACATGATTCCCACAGTACCATTAATCGCACCACCAAAGACCCTCCAAAATGCGGCCCAGGCAAAAGTCGTCGCAAAGCCATAGCCCAAACACGATATAGCCGTTCCGGCGAGTCCAATCACCAGCACCCATTTGCGGCCGCACCAAGTTGCATCGGCAGCTTTACCCCATAAAATGGCCGTCATCACTTGGGCGCCGGTGAAACATCCTTGTAGTATCCCCGCCTGCTGAGAAATATGTGCGTCTGTAAGAGAGGCGTCGAAAGTCTTGAGCTGGTAGAAGACGTATGCTTGGAGGGAGGCGACCTGCAGGAAATCGACGAATCGAGAGAGAAAGAGGATGAGAAGCTGGTCTTTTCGCGGAAGAGACATCCACGTCACCGGTCCGGAGGAATTCTTGGCTTGTGCTTTTTCCATCGGCGTCACTGGCGTCAGCGGCCGCAGGGACTCGAAATCGTAGCTGGAGCGGCCATTGGGGTCGTCGAACTCGTCGACAGTAGCGATTACTGCTTGCCCAAGCTGTTGATTGGGAGTCCATGCTCCATCCGGCAAATCTAGAATTTTCCGAGGTCGTAGAGGATCCAGCAGTGCACCCGAAGCAAAGTCGTTGCTGGCGGATCTGGCGTGCGAAGACGCCATGGCAGGATGGATTAAAACAGCTTAAAAATAAATAAATAAAAGAGTGTGGCGAATCATAGGACGGATAGATTGAACAAGATGTCTTGCAGTAGAACAATAAACGAATTAAAAATTGACTATGTACGATATTACAAAAAGAGAAAAGAAGAAAATGCTGCGGGTGATTAGTTGGCGATACCAAAAAGAAGCTGCCATAAAACAGTAAGAAATTCACCCCGCCATGCCATATATGACGCCCGCTACCTTGCGATGACTTTGCATCGGACCCGAAACGCCCCGTCCACCGGTCATTGTTTTGGCTTCGGCTATTTTCTTTCATATTTTTCCCTTCTCTCTAAAATGGAAAAAGTTGGCCTGAATTGTGAGTTATGCCCGGACACGGCGGTTGAGAGACGCGCAAACCTGCTGTGTATGGGAACGAGAAGGAAGATCATTCAAAGGCGGAATGGGTTGGATGGATACCGCATGATTCCGGCAGAGGCGTTGCCAATCAAAGGGAATGATACAGCTGGGGATGGGTTAGGGAAAGTCTTGGCATTTAAGCTTAGGAGAACTAAGGCTCCGCTGGCTCGACATTGCGCGTATTATCCAATATCTATCAGGAGAACGGCGTGTGAGGTTGTGTTGATGGACGGTGTGGGCACAGCGAATGGGTGCTGATCATTTGTGGGCTTCGGGACGTCGGCGGTGCTGCTTCAGCTGAGTCTCTTGAGAGTGAAGCCAACATCGGGTTCACAAGGTGCATGTTCTGATGCTTCTTTGCAAAATCTAATAGCTACATAGTTTAGCAAGGAATTGGAAACATATGATTCTTCTTCCTTCATCCAAGAATCCAGCGCAATTTGTAACTAGCTATAGATCTTAAACATCTTCACACGCCTCCAATATCGGTGCCTGTGTCTTCTCAGTCGAAAGTAGCAACTATTCTTCCGTCCAGAAGTCGAAAAGGCGAGAATCCGAAACCCAATGGGGCGTGCTTGACGTCAAAAACAGCGTTGCTGTATCCATCGCTGCACAGTTCAGGGTAAAGATAATCAGGGGCGCCACATGTGGATAAGAGAAGAAACGCATTCGTCTAGTCAGGAGAACCGATTATCGTCATAAACGATGAAAAGACGGGACGTAGGCGACCAATCAGTCTTTAGCATGTCATCCAACGGCTACCACAATAGGAATCAAGGCTTGGCTGTGTAGAATTACATGGATGCTAAACTTTCAGCCGCGTTCAGCAAAGGCTGACACCAGAATCTATCTACATCACAACGGTTGGCATTATCATTTACTTCTCGATTTATTTCATTTCATTTGTGGTTTGCAGTGACAGTGTACACTTATGCCAGGTACTTTGAATCAGCTATTACCACGTAAACTGTGATGCAAGCCATGTTTTATGTCCACACAGCAGCAACGCATCAATTGATTCCGACGTAGACGAACAAACAACGCCCACAGCTCAGACGCAACGTTTACAGGCCGATCTAAATTGTTCTCCTATTTTGTGAAAC
Source organism: Trichoderma hamatum GD12 (assembly GCA_000331835.2). NCBI lineage: Eukaryota > Fungi > Ascomycota > Sordariomycetes > Hypocreales > Hypocreaceae > Trichoderma > Trichoderma hamatum. Next base: position 131,222 of record ANCB02000101.1, read on the forward strand.
AAAGAGCAAGATGAAATATCCATTCTGCCACGTAAGCTATTGTTGTAGAAGTGCAGATCTCTTTGCGGCTGGACTATACAGTGTGGAACTCGGTGGCCGACGAGCCGGCGGCGCTTCTTTGACTGTGGATCATTTCCATACAGTGGGCACTGCTGAAACTATATTCAATGTCATTGCAACTTTTTTTATGCGGTCCCTGATGATCGTCCAACGGATTTGATGATCAATGTCAACTTCTAGTTCTAGAGACTGCCTCTGTTGAAGAGTGCAATTGTCTTGCTGCAGAGTAAGAATACCATTTTGCGACATCCAAACTTGTCTACAAGACACAAGAGGTAGATACAGCATCTGCTCACGATATGTAGCCTTCGGCCTGAGTAGTATTTGCCGATATCAAGCCAATTCTGCGGCATTTGCAAACAGGGAATCTCCGAATCGTTCTATGGATCCCACCCTCCCTGTAACATGGCCCCCGCAAGGCGGGCACCAAGAATCTCGAAACCGGGAGCAAACCACCTGCGCTGGATAACGCTTCTCGGACTGTGCGATACAGACGAACATAACACATGAAAGACACTCAGTCGTGTCGTCACTACTGACTCGATATTAAGCATACTAAAATTAGCGAGCGAGACGACTCGAGTTCGAGGCAAAAGGAGATCCCTGTAGTGCATACATCTTGAGGGCAGTACAGCTTCCTGTGCTGAAAGAGGAAGATCGCTACCATGAGCGTCAGAAACACAAGTAGTGCTGCTACGAGTGCCCACCTTCAGGCTGAATAATCTGACATTCCTGACCCGGCTGCAAATTGTGACAACTATCCCTGGTAATGGGATTCGCAGACAAATATATCTCCTTTGAGTGGCATGTGGCTTTCCTCATTTGTCGTAGACCCTCTGTGATGGCGATGTAGACTATAATTGTCTCTCCTCCCACCCAATGCCGAGATGAAAATTCTGTTCGATTTATTCCCTTGTCCCTATTCTTAATATCCAGCAGAGGTTCCTATCACTCCCTCGTTCATTGTCCACCATTCCCTTGTCACTCCTTAGTTATTGAACAAGCGTATTGTATCATACCACTTTAATTACTCACACATACATTCATTTCCACCATAGTACACCAAGAGATAACATATACCCTACACAACCGTTAAGATGGCGTATTCTTCCAAGTACACTCCTCGGCCACGTACCGATATTTTCACCAGCGACACTGATATCAACCGTCGCAAGCTCGGCCGTGTGGTCCCCATGAAAGTCCTCATCCTGGGCCTGGGACGCACTGGTACTGCTTGTAAGTTAATTTTCATTTGAGCTGATATCATTATCCTTAGCCCTTATGCAAGAAACTGTAGCATAAGCTATGATCCCGTTTCTAACTTCAGTTAGCCATGCGAGCGGCCATGAAACAGCTCGGCTATGTCGACACATACCACATGATGAATTGCTCCATCGAAAACCCTCCCGATGCTCTTATGTGGATGGACGCTCTCTCCGCCAAGTACGACAAGAAAGGCAAGCCCTTCACCCGCGAGGACTGGGACCAGCTTCTCGGAAACTCTCAAGCTGTGTGCGACTGGCCAGCCATTGCTTTCGCCAAAGAACTCATCGAGGCTTACCCAGAGGCCAAGGTCGTTTTGACCAACCGCGATGTTGATTCCTGGCACGCTTCCACCATGAAGACGGTTTACTGGCGTGTTACCGATGGCGAGTTGCGCTGGCTCTCCAACTTCGACTGGGCAGCAAGCATGTACTACCCCATGCTGAAGAAGTTTTTCGATACCTTTTTCGAGGGCGACTTCCCCAACCGCGGCAAAGACGTCTTCCGAAAGCACTACGAAGAGGTTCGAAACCTGGTGCCGAAAGATCGCCTGCTGGAATACAAGGTCACAGATGGATGGGGATCTCTTTGCGATTTCCTGGGCGAGCCGATCCCCAAGGAGTGCCCGTTCCCCAACGTCAACGATAACTCAGACTTTGTGACCCGATCTCGACGCCGCAACCGCAACCAGATGAAGAATGTCGCTTTTCGATACTTTGTTAACCTCATTATCACCATAATTACTCTGGTTGCATTGTATCAACTAGGAGTGGCTCTTGGATTAATTTAAACCACGCACCAATGCTCCGTGAAGCTTCGGAAAAGATCGTTTGCTATTTTGCCAATTCGGTATATTTTTTTTTTCTCAATTGGGAACGGAGTTTGGGTTTCACTAAGCCCGGGAGGCTCTGGAGGGTACCATAGACGTATAAGCTGGCGATTTCAAGCTATGCATATCACTCCCATGGAGTTAGAGGGTCTATTTTATTACTGTTTCATCTAGAATACTGCTTTAATTTACACTACAGTCTCTACGTGCAAGAGACCAAAATCTCATTTTTTTTTTTTTTTTGTCTGCAAACTTTTTCTACTCGTGATGCTCTTAAACATTTTGCTAACTGATTTGTCTTCACACTCACTCTCACATGGATGTAAATGTTTGTTACAAAATCTACGTTTGTGATCCACTTCTCAAGATTGAAACGCCAGAAAGATAAAATTTGTATTTGAGAATAAGAAATATGATATAACTGCAGTATTTATGAGCCTATATATGGCATACTTAAACAATGAGCTACTGAATTGTGAAGGAAACTGTTGCGTTATACGGACACATGTATGCCAATACTCATTCCTACGTGCATTCTACAACTCTTAATTTTATCAATGTTTCCAGATGCAGTAATAAGCATATTTTAAAACTAATCGGATGATGTAATGTATTAAACACATGTGCCGTCTTTTACTCCTTTAGATATGATAGTTGCTTATTATAGATTCCGTATAATGTCTTTGCTGAGATAATTCTATCTCCAGAGGGTAAAATTCTAGCAAAAGGTAGTTGAGAAGGAATCATGGTATAAGTCGTATCAATCACTGCTTTTTTCCTCTTAGAGTCTCATTTTTACAGATAGTCTTTGTTTACTTTCTCTTCAGCACTACAGCTGCATCTTGGTAAACAGCGAGCCTAGTAATTGTCAGTGTACATTATATATATATATATATTCTTGTTTGTTCACTTGAAAGAATAACAGCTACAATATCCGTTGAGTCTTGCATATCAGATGTCACTCTCTCACGCAGTGGGAAATGGGAGATGGTAAACGGGACACTACGTTCAATATCCCTTGTCACGCGATTTGATCCTATAGTATTGCTTGCTAGACAATTGTATCTGAGAACCCCGGTTCCTAATGATTTATAAATCAGTATTGTCATATATAAGTTACGTATCAGTGCAGTCAGCGAACTTCGTTTGTCAGTACCCCTGTTAGCAACGCCATCTAAGTTTGCGAATGATCCAGCCGTCTAACCATTTCAATTCAAATCGCATATGATCAATATTCTTGATTCCTGTAATTTTTTTTAATCTTCGGCATGCAACGGCTTTACTAACGGTTGTGATATTTTGAAGAAATTTTGCTTACACGTGAACAACGCTTAGTCCTTCATGTCGTATGACCTCTTCGGGCGATTTCTTCGGATGGTTTCTTCCTCGGGACGAGCCTTGTTCCGACGATCTGATAAAAAATTTTAAACAAGGATTACGATCATACGACGATGCCCATGGCACTCAGTGGAGCAGGTTTTTCGATGTATACCAGGTTTGTAAGGGTCGTGATAGATCACCTCACCATCAGGCGATCTTGTTACTGCGACAGGCCACCAATGAATCCCGGAACCCCCCGTCATTACTCCGTACTATCCCATTCATCTAAATTGTAACTGTTCACTCCGTACGGGGTAAGAAGTCTAGTTCATCAATGCGGGATTCCCCGTGGGAAAGGATTCTCATGAAAACTTTTCCTGACAACGTGGGTATCACTTCACCCTCCCTTCTTTGGCTAGTGATGATGGCAATATCTTGCTACTCCGCTGAGATTTCACATTCCGTGTGGCTACTACGATTCGCCCGCGGTTGTTAATGTGACTACTCAACGCATGATAGTGACATTGTGATTACGGCTGAGATGGCCACAAACAAGCCTCTGGCAACGCTCGGCTGTTTGTCTGGCACCTCAGGTGGTCTAGAATCGTGCCATTTCCGGTGATAGATTCGAGTTGGCGCTGTATTTCTCCGTGAATACAACGACCCAACTCAGCTGCCAAATCTGTATTGATTACTACAGAGACAATGGCGTGGGAAACCAGATTGCTCTGCCACCACTTACACCAAGCTATTGACGAATGCTAAAGTAGCATCAACAGCCACTCGGTTCGCGGCTCCCGCATCACTAATCACCTTTTTTCCCTCCTCGGCAGGCTGAAAATGGATCACCTGAGGCGTGAGTTTCATGTAGCGTAAGAGAATTAACTGGTGATTCATGATTGCTCCTTTTTGAGCAATGCACAAGTAATGCAGCCAATACGTATATGTCGTTTTCGACTTATGCCCAGCTGAGAAAGTAAAGCGAATCTAATGCTTTTAGTTTGCTAAACCTTTGTAGAGATGCAAAGAGTTCATTTGCCGAGCATTGGGTTTCAATTACTGAGATCTGGCTATGTAGCTCTAGATATGAGTGTAGCAGATATATATGACTGTTTCATCATTATAGATCGTCAATGCGCTGGTAGGTTCTGTCTATATGCTATACCACGCTCTTTTTTACGATCACGGTATCGTCTTGAGCCACTATAAGTGTTTTGAATGTGTATCACCATACAAACATCACAAAGTGATATGCGCTTCCATCGTCGCGCCATTGTCATAGCATAAGCGAACCCCCAGATCACCAGATCCCCACAGTTTGAGGTAGTAAACAAGTATTCAAGTCCAAGTCATTCGTATGCCTCCTTCTAGGTCTTGCCCAGCAACAATTAGCTTCAAATCCACCAGAGCAGCGTAAGCATTACCAACGACTGCCGAGCCGCCGTTGCCACAACAGAAGAAAACTACTTTTCACAAAGCACCATAGCTCCAAACGTCTAACGCCTCTAATCAGGAACTAGTTTCTTGGAAATCAAAGCATTAGCACCTTTTCTTTATCGCATATCTCGATCTGCAAACCTACCCCGCTGCCACAATTCATCCACGGGGCCTGGGGCTTTGACTTCAGTGGCGTTCAAGTTCAACGCTGTCCTGGCTTGTCTGGGAAGTATACTGCCACCGCCTTGGTTTACTTGGTATATCCAGGTTGATCTATGAGAGAATTGGTATAGCCAAAGAGAGCTCAGGCCATCTCTTTGTTGCAGCTTCCCACACAGCCTTGGAAGGCTGATCACTGATCAGGCAGTGGCTTGGATTGAATTGGAGAACTACGCCATCTTGAAGCTGTTGCTTGGAGAACTTGGAGAACTGAAGCTCCATGGAAATCAGGGCGCTCAATAACTAGTTTGCTAACTATGAGTGCCTCTTTCCTCGAGTATCTCCGTGGCTGAGGAGGCGTGAACTGATTTACGACCTGCTGTTCACTCTAGGGTAATGCGCTGTCCAAATGGCGTCAAATGAAGAGCCGAGAACTTCACCCCAGCTTCTACGTCAGCATCTTAATAGATATTATCCGAAAGTCAAACTCGGATGGCGCTTCAAAAGAACAAATAAGTAATGTTCTTATTGACTTGACTGTTAACGGCGCGTCCTTTTAGCTTTGACCTTTGTAGTGCCAAGAGTAACCACGAGATTCAGGGCAACATGCTCTGTGGTATTCGCAAAGCAAACACGTCAATATCATCTACTATACGAATACACCATATGCCACCACAGCCTCGAGACCAAAAATTACTTTTTCTTTCTGCCTACCCAAGTCTCATTCCGGCCCGATAGAAAATACCAAGAACATTCCAAAGCTCCAGTTCTAGATACTACCATCGGATTCTCCGGCCCCACATTCCCGGGCCCCGCCGGCCGTGTTCGTGTTCCCAAGACAGGCAATAGTTGGGGCTCGGGATGAGCGCAGAGCGCGGCAAAGCCACATCAAGTGAGCAAGCAGTAAGTCAGTTACGGGCCTAGGCAAGAGGGAAAAACCCACACCAGAAAAAGATGAAGAAAAAAATCGCTAGGGGTCATGCACGCTCGAAACAGTGGGCAGCTGAGCTATCGACAGGGCGATGCGACTAGAGCAGCTACTAGCAGAAACCGTGATTCTTATCCAACAACTAGTGGCCGCGATGCAGTTGGTAGCAAAACGGCATGGCCGGTTTACCGCCCAAGCTGAAGATAGGAAACGTAAGCAGTCTAAATCTTGCCATAGCCCGGCGTTTACTGTGGCACCGCGAGATCCCATATTCCGATAGGAGTGGCGTGCCGTCGATGACTTGCAGGCAGCCGCGGACTAGCCACGCAAGAGCCTCCTCATCCATATTGCTTTTTTGCCTCCTTTGGTTTCCCCAGGCGCTGGGTGAGTCTGTTTACCTCTAGTCCTGTTACTATTGTTGGAGTCACATTATTGCTCCATCGAATTTATTGGCCATCAGGCGTTCTTGTGAGTAATTACTAGTATAATAAAATGTGGATGTGAGTGCCTAGTCCTGTTTCTGCAGTGCCGCCATGCGATTGTCTCACTAAAATGGAACATGGTAGAGAAAATTCGTTCGAGGGCATGACCTGGTACACACACGTATGGTAGTGTGATATAACTGGCATCATGCAGGGTTGCTGCAGGCAGAGGATAGTAAAACTTGCACGTAAATTAAACAGTTTAATGAGCAAGCCACTGCTGGCGGTTGGAGAGCTGCATGAACGTGTGAGTGTGTGAGTGTGTGAGTGCAATGGTGTAGTATTACAGAGTAGTCTGCCCAGTTAGCCAAGGCGGACTCCTTGCTCCGCATCGGCTCGTCCGTTACCAATGTCTATCAATTTTTTTTTTCTTGGATCGAACGAGGATAAATGGAAGAGATCGAAAAAAATCAAAAACCTGTATCATGTTTGTGGATCATTGACGCCATGGAAGTTTAGTGTTTGGATGTTGATGTTTGTTGGAATAGTATATCGATCAAGCCTGTTTGAAGATCCATGCTCGCTGTTTTGCCTCAAGTAAACGACCCATGCGGAGAGCCCTTGTATAGCTTGTTGTAAAACAACGACACGATCTAGGGCTAGCGAGCACAATGGCGAAAACTGTTGGCAAATGGTCAGTCGGAAACTTGGCCGCAGAGCTCCAACCGCCGTCATTTCCCCTGTAGCCTGCCGCTGGGATTGTACATAGATGGCGTTGCTCAGCTGAGGGCCTACATATTTGCCACGACGTTGCAAAGCCGCAATTTAAAAAAGATAGTGGTCGTTACCATCATTGGATCCCGAAGCCGCCCTCCACGCCATCTAGTCGCCTTGTGTTGCTCCCAGCTCTACAAGATCCAATCATTCGATGCCCTGTTTGGCTCTAGTGCGTGCGGTTGTTGGAGGCTGGACAACTGGAGCATCGAAGCTTCTGGGATGAAAGATCCTGTGTCACCCCCCCTTTTCTCAAGTGATGATCAGACCAGACAGGGACCAGACAGACACTGTGTCTCCTGGCCAGTCCAGTGTGAGACCAAGGACCTATCTCTATGTCACATTGATGGATTCAGAGCCAGGGCCATGCCATTTCCGAACCGCGTCCCAAGCAGGATACGCTCCGCGGAGCCAAGTAAAGAGGGCTGGCAGGCAATCTATTCAAGTATACACACAAAGGCCCATAACCGGCTAGCACTCTGAATTTTGCAGAGTAAACAGAAAACTCAGCCAAGCCTAGACCAGGGTGAGAAGGGCATGTGAGCTCATTGGGTAGAGCAGAAGTTTTCGTATCAATGCAAGCAACATCACAATGGTGCAGTATATGCTACTAAAAGTAAAGCGTTATAGCAGCGTCTGCAGACGAAACATGGCTCCAAATGGGTACACACACACACAGAGCCCTTCTTCGGCAGGGTTCCGTATTACAGTACTGCCATTACAGTACATCGCATCTCGTAGCTAGTAAAGTGATTGATTAAGCGCTGGTCAGTTTCATCCATCAAAAGAAAAGAAGAAGCAACGCCAAAAGGCCACATACCGTAGCCCTGCATATCCAACACGCTGTCCCGATCGAAGAATGATGAAACCATCGGCTATCAGACAGCGTCAGTGTCATCATCAAACCTCGACTGATCGCCGTGCGGATCGCAATGCAAGCAGCAAAGCCGAGAGCCCGTGCTCGCTCGTCCATGCAAGTAGACACACTCGACACGCAACGCCGTCAAAGTGAGATCGACGGATCCCAGCAGTGAATGGATTCACGCCGAGTCAAAGGGAGCACAGGCCACCACAGCAAGGCCCGCCCTTGCTCTTGGGCTCGACAGCTCCAGAAGGCCAGATCCAGGTCTCGCTTGGCAGAGGATCCAGCGTGAGGCTATACCAGGGCCGGCTAGATGCGGGCCGGCCGCCGTGACAAGGAAGAGAGGAAAAGTTCTCTGAGAGGCGCAGGGCGACGAGAAAAAAGGAGACCGAGGCCTGGCAGACCGCCTATTGGTGCGGGATGGTACTGGGTACGCGGGCCACGTGCGGATTCAGGATTAGTCGCACGGATCGCTCTCTGGGGCCGCAGCAGTCCTGCCACGGCCGCAAACTGTGTACGTGGCCGCGCACGTGTACAAGTACCAGCCAGCAACCAGCCAGCAACCAGCCAGCACCCTGCCTCGCGGGCCAATCACAGCGCCAAGATGGCCCGTCTTTCGCTCCGGGTTCTAGTAAGATCTAGACAAACTCTATCGAGTCACGACGTGTGCAAATATTGACTGGCGCGCTGGAGTCACTAACGGTATCACGGGGCCCTGCCCTTCCATCTTCATCTCCGAGACAGCGGACAACTGGGGATGGATGGATGTCGGCGGGCGACCCAGAAAGGACGAGACCCTTGCCTTGCTTGCACAGCGCTTTTGGATCATCAAGCCACCACTCAGTCAGTCAGTCAGTCAGTCAGTCAGTCGCCCACGGCCCTCCATCGCGGCCCTCCATCGCGGCCGCAGCGCAGTGCTGCACTAATCACTAATCCTGCCTGCTCTAGGAGCGTCTCGAGCTTGGAGAGCGTCGCAAGTCTGCAGGCCAGCACCAACGGCGGCTGCCAAGTGCATCAGGTTGACGGTGCAGCACGGCAGCATGGCAGCGGCGGGCTCCGAGGGCGCTTCCATTGGACGCCTCTTGCAACCCCATAACCCAGAAACCACACTCGTACCATCATGTACGGGAGCAGTGCTTGTACGAGTATGTCGTAGTACGGCCAGCCAGCAGCAGGACAGCCTCACTGCTGCGCGGCCTACACAAGGGTGGGACCACTGCTCCCTTGTCGACCTTGAGATTGCTCAACCAGAAACAAGGCTGGCGAAGCATTGCATGAGAGCCGGGTGGGGACTTGACGCTGTGACGAGACGGCTGATTGGCTTATGGCCTCTGCATTGCTCTCTTTGCAAGTTCCTGGCATCGCGTCCCAATCAGACGACGACGCCGCCGCCACTACCGGATGCAGGCGTCCGCTTCTGGCTAACAGCGCCCGTGTGGTCTATGATCGGCTGAGCAGTTGGCTCATCGCTGCTGCGGGCGATATTGGCCACGTTTGCTCCGTACAAGCAACTCACAAGGGCTCTTTTGCTTGATTTTGTTATGCAGCCGGGGGGCAGGCAGCGAGGTGGACAACTGATTGAGCAAGTAAACGACAAGACTGTGGCGACACGGGAACCGGGCCTGGCCTGGCTGGGTCACTGGATTCTCCAGAAGAGTATGGAGCACGGAGTACACGCTCCCTTGGATGACTAGCTGCTGCTTGTTGGCAGCAAAGCGTACCGCTGCAGTACAGCACCCGGTGCCGATGCTTACTGGCCACGCACTTGTAACATCTCTCCAGCTGCGTCCACGTCCGCTAGGGGGCCGCCAGCGACGGCCAGCGCAGAGCAACACTTGATGCCAACACCGGCCGTGTTGTCGACCACATGGCGCCTAATAATATTATTAGAACCTGCACTGCATTCCTCAGATTTGCCATTGGCTGGCCCCTTTTGTCTTTTCTTCTTCTGATTTGGCCAGCAAACGCTGCACAGGTTAATCCCGAAAACTTACACTCCTGAATCTTGTCTGACACCGTAGAGTGCTTGTACTCCAGCACTCCCGACGGAGACTCGTACTGTGCTGGTATGAATTCTGCAGCACTATGCCAGGATACGGGACGTGGGCTGGCATAGCATTCAGCCACTCAGGCCAGTCACAATACGGCAGCGATCGCTATCTGGCTCCTGCAGCACTCCAAAGCAGGTGCTTTATTGGCTCGTGGTGGCCATCGATGCTATCACTATTGATGGGGAAATGCACGCACACAGCTGCATTGCGCAGCGGAGCAGCACAGTGTAAGCTACGCCATCTTGTTTTTTTCCCTCTCTTTTTTTGCTTTTTCGGTTTCGCTTGTCCCTCATACCGTTCGTGTTGCAGGTTTTGCTACCCACTCCCTCCACTGTATTAATGCTGGTCTAGTCTCTACAGTAGCAACACTGCTGCCAAGATGAAATGGCCGCTTGCAATCATTGATCAGCTATCATACCCGCTTATATGTTGAGTGCTGCCACGGCACAATGAAGTGAGCTACGCCCTGTAGCTTCCCTTCCATGTCATGATGACTTGACAAAGGAGCCTCTTAGAGTCGGACAGAGAGGCCTACTAGGTATTACTAGTAGTACATGATAGAGTGCGTAGTATCTACTTGTAAGCGTAGGCAGGTTGGCAGCCAGCAGGCAGGCAGGCAGCATTGCTTCATGCATTTCAGTCTGGCTCTGCTGCCTATACCCACCAGACGCCCCGATGAGGGTCAGCATGTTTGTGCCGTGCCGTGTTTTTGCCGTGTGTCCTTTGGCGCTGCGATTGCACAGGCGGCAGCGAGAGAGGACCAAAAGACCCAGCGCATTATACAGAATGCCTACGAAGTTCACAGAAGAACTAGCTGCTGCTGCGGAGTACAGCATACTAGGCCCAGGACATCACCCGTTTCTTTCACAATTCGCCTCCGCCACGGAAACTTTGCTTGTGGCCTGACAAAGATTGACCAGAATTTCCGTTTTCCATTCCAGCAGCCACACATTTTGGCAGCTTAGAAACGCATTGAGTCAGTCTTGCTCCTTCTGGCTTTCTCACAGGCGGGAAAGGTCATGCCAGTCACGCGGCAGACCATGACGCTTTGCCTGGACAGTGAGCTGTGTGGGTGGTGGGTGGTGGGAGGTGGGAGGTGGGAAGCCAGTCAGTCAGGTCTAAAGCAGTGCAAGTGCACGGCTTGACTGATGAAAGCGAAAGGGCGTTGACCTGCGGTGGCCCGCCGCAGATCCGACATCCTCGCCCCATTACGGCGGCTCAACCTTTCACTGTGACACCGTTGAAGCCGACTGGATCGGGGGCTGGAATCGCCTAAGTGTTTCCTTTGGCCACCATCATTGACGTTGTGAGTGGGACCAAGGGTCGCTAGCGCAAGCCGAGCAGAAGGGGTGTGTGTGAGGGAGGGCGAGCGAGCAAGCGGATGACACAGTCACAGCGAACCACTTGATTTGGTGTGTCAGAGCATCCTCGCCTTCTCGTATATTGCTCAGCGTCGCGCCACGATCCCTGCCTCGCTAGTCCCGCCCACCAAGGCTGGCGATGAACCTTGTAGCGCTGGTTTAAGAATAGCTGGCGCATTAGCCTCCCCCCTGCCGACTAAGACACCACCCATGCCATTCATCTCTTCCAACAGACCAGGGTCTGATGAGCTTTCACAGGTGGATCCTTTGGTGTGGATGCTCCACGCAATTCACAAGCCCCGAGACGAAGAATACGCCTGGGGTGCGTTTCTCCTGGGGTCTGAACGCCGCCTCGCACTCCACGGACCTACCCAAAGATCCACGCCGTGTCCTAAAGGTGCAGCTTGATATCTACCTCATGTTGCCCACTCTCGGCCGAGGACTCAATTACACGCATCACCACGTTCACGACTTTCCTTCAACGCCCTATCTTCCGCCAATTCAACTTTCTCTTCTGGATTTTAGGACTCCAGGCCATTTCACCCTCTTATAACATACCTATTCTACCTGCCCGGCACCCTCGTCATCCCGAAGCAGTTGTCAATTCAACGCCGTTCTTGACCCGTTCGTTCGGCTGTTCGAGAACTTTTTTTTTGGCCTCTATGCGACTGCTCCTGGTATCCCATTGGAAGTTCGACCTGTGATTCTAGGGACCTCCCTTAGGACCTCGACAGCTTCTAAAAGGAACAATCCATCATCTCACTCTTACCTCAAGGACCTTTTTCTTATTTCTTATTTCTTTTCATCTTTTTATTTTATTCGCCTTACATAATATCAATCTCTCCATCCTCTGGTCTGGTACTTTACTTGAATCCTTGGACCACTGAACCTTTTTGGAGAGCCCCCTACAAGTCGCTTAACATGCAGCACCATGCCCCGTATGGATATCCCACTCCCCCGGCCTCTCCCGCGTACGACGACCCCAAGTGCAACGTCCAACAGCCCTTTGCGACACGCACTTTCCAGCCCCGATGTGTACCCCTTGCCCCAGAACAGCGTATAGGACGACTTCTTGAGGGTAAGCTCCAGCTCACTGATATTCTTGGTACCGGCGCATATGGTGTCGTTTACACTGCCTTGGATATCAACACTGGAGTTCGGTATGCTGTAAAGTGCCTGAGCAAGTACAATGCCGATGGAACACCACTGGAGCGCCGCCAGATTGCCTACCAACAACGAGAGATTCGCCTGCACTACCACGCATCGGCGCACCCAAATGTGGTGTCCATGCTGAAGATTGTGGACGACCCTGACTGCATCTATGTTATTCTCGAGTACTGCCCAGAGGGTGACCTCTTCTTGAATATCACTGAGCGTGGTCAGTACGTTGGTAAGGATGAACTCTCTAAGAAGGTGTTCCTTCAAATCTTGGATGCCGTTGAGCACTGCCATAACTTGGGTATCTACCACCGGGACCTCAAGCCTGAGAATATCCTTGTCACCGACAATGGAGAGACCGTCAAGCTCGCCGACTTTGGACTGGCCACCAGTGAAGACCGCTCCGAGGACTACGGATGTGGCTCAACCTTTTATATGAGCCCGGGTAAGTAGCACTATCAACTTTCGAATATCTCAAATGAAAATAACATGGGCTAACGGAGATGATTGTAAAGAGTGCTTGGACCCTTCCGCAAGGAAACCATACTACATGTGTGCCCCCAATGACGTCTGGAGTCTGGGAGTAATCCTGGTTAACCTCACTTGCGGACGCAACCCATGGAAGCAGGCTTCCTTCCAAGACTCTACCTACAGAGCTTATGCTCGCTCTCAGGATTTCCTCAAGACTATCCTTCCCCTGACAGATGAGCTCAACGATATTTTGGGACGCATCTTCAACCCCAACCCCGAGCACCGAGTCACTCTCTCTGAGCTACGGAACAGGATCATTGCATGCTCCCAGTTCACCGTACCAGCAGTGGCCCCCATGAACGTGCCCACTACCCAAGACCAATACGTTTCCAACGAGGACGCAATTGTCAATGACTTTTGCGAATCCCTCTCTTCTGCTTCTGCGACGTCGGACGAAGGCTCACTCGTCTCCAGCGTATCAACTCTTGATGACCTTGATAACGATGAAGATGATGATGACTTCATGTCAGACCAGCAAGACCTGCCTCAGGAATACATTCAGACATACGAGCCTGAGGAACTCTGTGAACAGCAGCCTATTTTCCACGGCCAAGAGTTTATCCCACAACAGTACACTGGCCCTGTTCCTCTGCACGCTCCTATTGTCCCTGTTCCTGTAGTGGAAGCACCTATATCGCACATGCCCTGCCAGCAGGTCCCGGTTCCTATCCAGGCACCCATTCCTGTGCTGCCTGCTTGCACACCAAAATCCTTCTTCCACTTGTGGGAAGTGGTAAAATACGTTCAGCAGGTGCCAATGATGCAGCATCCTGTACCTTTCCACCAGCAGGTGTCTTTCTTGTCGTCGCTGCATAGCTGCTACTAAAGACCATCACGACTTTGTAATATCTTTTCGACATCGACATCGACGTCGACTTAAAACTTCTGGCTTCATTGAACATAATGTTTCCGCTATTTTTACACGGGCATCGCGACCCAACGGCTCGAAGCCAAACTGTCGAGAACACTTTTCTCTTTTTAATGCTACGCAAACGAAGAAAAGGCGTTTCGACAAAATTTCCCAGCGACAAAAATTGGATGTCTCAATTTGAGATATCAAAAGCCTAATATTCGATTCTTTCTGTGTTGTATCTATCGACCAATTTTTAACTATTCGCCTTGACCGCACTGGTATTTCTTTTCTAGCGAGGAGTTTTTCTATTTTTATTTTTATTTTCTAAAAGACGAGGAGTTTGGGGAAGCGTGTCCTTCATATCAAAGGCATTCAGTACCGGCGCAAAGAATATATATGAGAGAAAGAGGCATACAGGACATTTCTTTTTTTCTGGAGAATGAGAGACGGGGAGTTGTTTGTCATTTTTTTTTTTATGGACATGAGATGGAAACGACACTTGACGATTTCAAAAACACAAAACTGATTAATGGGAAAGCTCGATGTTAGAGCTGGATTTCACAACACTCATTCGCCACTGGAAACAACAAAATGACGGTTTCCAGTCAATTCTTTGTTTTTTTTTTTTCTTTTGTTTACGATGGGCAAGGAACTTGGAAGGAGGCTTAAGATGATACACTGATGTATTGGTGTTCTGCTGGTGAGAGATCACACAACGATAGAAGATTTTGGGCTCGTTAGCCCACGCGGAGATGCTTAAATTGCTACCGCACACGTTTTTACTAAGAGAGAGAGGCGGGCAAAAGCCCAAGCCTATCACAACAAATATACGTTTTATCAGACACCATAAAAACTTTTCCTTAATGTGCTATGTGATTATTCTTTGATTCTAATCTACGATGCATACAACTTGTCGAGAGGGAGCTACAGAGTAGACCTGAGTGAGATGGGGACTAACCAGACCACATCTGACGATGGTGTGCTGACTACTATGTTTAGTGACGTGAAGTATTGATCACGAACACTGCTCGGGCTTGACCAACACTTCAGCCAGCGGGAAGATGGGCAGCCAATTTTACTACCTAACCAACTGCCACTGCTTCTCTTAACACCAATGGGCCACTCTGCGATTCTATGGGTAGCATGTGGTCCCAACGCCAACGAGCCAGTTCATCCCCTGAGCTAGTGGCCGCAGGTTCCGGGATCCAGTCACAGATTGACAAGATAGAAAGAACGCGCCATTTTTGGAGTAGACAGGGGGTGTGAGGAGCCAGCGCACATTAGTAAACAATCTCCATTGCTATATGTACTATTCTTTTTCTCGCCCAGTCGCAGATGGACAGAATGAGTGTGCTTTCATAAGGTGAATCAGCGGAGAAGCGAAAGAAAGAGGGGGGTCCTTGGTTCAATCATGGGACTGGCGTGGCACCAACCTAACTTTGCCCTTCAGTTTTTCTTTAGAAGAGGCAGTAGAAGGGATGTGGATGACGCTAAGCTCTCAAGCTACGATTAACGAATGCTAGCGTCTTCAATGATGTGGAGGCCTATGGGATTCTGGATGATGAAGCAGATGAGCTGTGCTTTTTGTTGGAGAAAGTGATAGTAGCGCGAATGGACTGCAACCATCCTTGCTAAGCATGGAAACGACCTTCCCACTAGCTGCAAAAGCAAAGAATCAACTACGCCGTAAGTGATGCTAGCTCGCGAGTTGGCGTTGGGTAGGAAAGGCAGAAATTGGCTTTTCGGCTCTGGCAGGGCTCGATGTGACGCTGTGGGGTGGTAGGAACCGATATCACAATCTGGATGGGAGCCCATGACAAACTGCGCTTGGACGGGACTAGATTGGGCTGCTGGAAAAGAGGGGACGGAAAGGACCCAGACCACCCTTGTATAGGGATAAGGGAAGCTGGGCTGCTATTCGCAGAGAGAGGAGATTGGAGATGACGACGATATGAGAAGGGAGCCAATGGCTTGGATGGGCGTCGATGTGTGTGGAGAAGAGTCTCCAAAATTAAAGACAGAAGAAAAAGGAAAAGCCTGAGCAACTGATATCTGGGCTGTGTTGGGTGGGTGCATGAAGAAGGGGGCTGCAAGCTGTGCTTCTAATTGGAGAGACGGGCCACGACGGATGATTGTTTCGGGCATAGACAGGCTGGGGGAAGAAGCTGCTTGATGCTTGATGCTTGGTGAGGTGGTGTGGTGAGGTGGTATTTTCTGCACATGCAAGCTAGGACGTGCCAATGACCGCATCTCGTCAGTAGCCAAAGCAGGCTTACAAGTCGGCAGCATTAGCGTTGCGTCCATGCAAGAGGAGCTTCTATGGGATTGGATAGACACGAGCTTGCAGGAATCGAGGCAGAGCCACGGAGATTGAAAACAAGCTGCTTTGTGATTGAGAACAAAAAGTGGCGAGGGCGAGGATCGTGCCTGGTTGGTAAATACAAGGACTTTAGAGTGGGCTTTTTGATTGCTCGACTTGCACAGAAGAAGCCTGGCCTGGAGCCCGCTGGGCAGAGATTCTAATAACTGGGTGTGAGGTCTGAGGCGATGATTGGGTCGATTCACTACATGCGACTATTTGCAGCTTCCTGCCAAGGGTATTTGGTGGTTCGCGGGCAGAAACTGGAGGGGAGGCCTGGTCTGAATGATGCTGAAATGCATGTTAGTGATGAGGGGGTTGTTAGAAATACCGTAGAGAGATATGCCTTATGACGGCCGCGATGATGCCATGAGGCCGGGCGGATGCAGTCATGTTCTTTTCTGCCTATTACAGCAGTTGCTATCAGTGAGGCTGTTTTTTGGGGGAGCTTTTGTGATGTGGTTGGCTTGATGATTGGAAGTATATGGCCTCAGGTTTGGGCAAATCGAGATGCAAGGCATATACCTGATCCAAGACGGCAACTTGCTTTAGGAGCATGACGAAGCATGGTTTGACCTAATCATCGGGCTCTTCTTGAGACCACTATATCGTATCTCCTACCATGTTCTACTGCTATATTTGCAGCAGAACATGCAGCGTGGTGTCACTACTTCTAAGCAGGGCGAAGCAAAAACGCAAGGGGATTTTAACGCAAGCCACAGAGATGCAAGGAGTCTAGATGGCATGTACCAGTATCATCTTTCCCGCAGTCAATGTAATGTAATCACATCATCCTGGACCTTGCTCGCCTTGCTCCAACCCGTTGGATCAAGGCTGAAGATTCCGTCGATAGTTATCAAATAGAACCGCCCTGGTTCTTGAGGGGTAGTTTGCGAGGCGTCATCCTACCTTAATAGAACTCGCTCAAAATTCGAACTTATTTAGTGCTATATTAGGGAATAACAAGGCAACGCCAGGAAGAAGCGTTTAGGACTTTGACGCAGGGCGAGGCAGGATTTTAGTGGCTTGGGAGCTGGGAGCTATGAAAGAGCTAGCCAGGCATGCCTTGCTTGCTATTTTGGCTGGAGTCTGAGCCAGTGTCACTTGGTGTCACTACTGCTGATGCACGTCGTCTACTACAGATTTACGTGTATTGCTAGTATGGATAAGAATGGGAGCCGGCTATTCTCGTAAAGAAATAGAGTGTGATTTTTTTTATTAAAAAATTTGTGCTGGGGTGTAATATTCCCCTCGGGGTATGATTACGGAGTATGCTACAAAGTATTGCTGGGTGATCTCCCTAACATATTGATATGACTCAAAGAATTCGGGTTCTGATACAGGGTATCAAGCAATGCTACTGTTACTGAAATAGCCATTGCTGCAAAGCAAAAAAACGCCACTGTTAGAGAATGAATGTTGACGCCCGCACGAGTATGCAAGATGGATGCAAGTAAGCCAGGCTCCGAGTCCCGGTAGCGCCATCTGTCTCTCCTCTGAGCCCAGGCTCTTACATACCCGCCAGGCCAGTGCACCGACTATCAAACAGTCAAAAATAGGCAAAAAAGGGAAGCTTCAGAAACAACCATACAAACAGCCACCAAACATGGAGGTCAGAAGGAGAGACAAACACACGCCCCCGTTGTACGACGGGAACCTCACGGGACCATAAGACACAGCAGCATGGGTGACGGGCTCCTCTTGTGCATCGGTCAAGTTTTGACCGGGGATCGTGGTGTGGAATTCGGAAGAATGACTTTTTTCTTTTCTTTTCTTCCCCTTCTTTTGCTGTTGGGCATCACCCCGGTCAAGCCTCATGGCAGCCTAGCAGAATATATGACCAAGACACCAAATCCCAGCCGACCAACATGGGGGGTCAAGCTATTCCTCGAGCCCAGTGTGTCCCATGGCAAAAAAAATGACATCCTGTATTACTCCGTAATCGAGGTGATGGCGATGGGGACTAGAGTCAAAGCTTTGATCACACCGCTTCTGAGGGGGAAGAGCTGAAAATACAGTGGCCGGGATGATGGCCGCCAGTAGTCGTTGGATATTCTTGGGCAAGCTGAAAAAGCCCATGAATATGACTAACTGGCTAGTACGACCGAAGGGCTGACATAGTGACAGTCAATCAATGCTAAAGCCAACAACCGAGAGACACCACACCGAAAGCCTTGCGGGTTGGTGGAAATTGCTTGTGCTTGTGATGCTTCTGGCTGATTTGTGGCTGGCTGCAGGATTCCTTAATCATTTTGCAGCATCCTCTTTCATATTCACGGAGCACAATCATGCCGTGCCGCATCCTACAGGGGAGGACCAAGCTGCTGTATGTTGCCGAGCGGCATTGCATGCTGTGCGAAGTCAGGCATTGTAGTATGTAGTATTCTCACTGTATGAGTCGTTGCTCAAGAGACGGGGCCTAGCAGCAAGCAGCGGTAGGTCGAGGCAGAAGCAAAGGCAGCCGCAAAGGCAGAAGCGAAGCAGCGGTAACGCTCTCACTCACTCACTTACTCGCACTCGGCTCAGGCTCAAGCACAAGGTCATCCATCCCTTCTCTCCATCCGCTTCATCCATCCATCCCGTCCTTGCATGAATTACAATGCAGTTGCTCTCCACCTTCGCTTCACAGCACAAGCAATGACCATCAAACACCAAACAAACAACAAAAACAGCAACTAACGGGGCCGAAATATCTCCCACCACTCGCTACGACTCGCTACGACTCTCTACTCCAGAGAGGGGGGCAGCATCAGCTTCTCTCCCGTCGCCACGTATGTGCACCACATGTATAGCGCCACTATGCATGTCTCTCCAGGATGGGGAAGACCCAAGGTAGCATCTGCCAACGACTAACACAAGTAAGGCGTAGCTGTGTGGCCATGTGCGAGGAGCACGCTGGTATCTGTCCTTCTAGGCCGCTGGACGGTAGCAGCATGTAGGCCTAGTACAGTACAATGCATCATGCAGAGAACCTCCTCCCAATGTATGAATGAAGATAAATAGACGAGGAGGCAAAAAGAGGGTCAGGCGGCATTTGGGCTGCGCTACTGCTGTGACACGAAAGAGCACGCAGTCACATGCGGTGCTTACTGCTTGAGGGAAATAGTGGAGGTTGAACGGGATGGAAGAAAGAAAATAAGGGTCCTCTTTGTGAGTTCTCATAATAGTATTGGCTTGTTGCTGTGGTGAGAGGAACTTTTCAGGTGAGAGAGCAAACAAAACGTGAGAGTTGACAGCCTGAGCAGCTCGCTTGGAGATTCCTGCTTGGGTCGCTGTGCATGATATTGACCCAAGTTTTTTTTTTTGTTTATCATTTTATTTACTTATTTCATCAATTGGATTGGTTGTGATAGTAGGTAGTAGGTATCTGTATGTCAGGGCCAAGAGCAAATGACTCTCCCTTGCAGCTGGGAGCGTGAATGTCATATCTGTTATACATGATTTGCCACATCTTTGTATATGGAAACCCCTCGTGGAGCAGCAACAGCGTGGCATCAAGGAGTATCCGTATATGGGCTCGGGCAATCACGTCTTATCGGGTGCTTAGCAAAACGACCCTTGCATCAAAAGCGCGGCAGCCATGCGGTCAGAGGAGATCCCAAAGCTACCCGTCGCTTATTATTTGCCTCCCATCTTCTCCTTCTTTCTAGCAAGGCACGGGATGAGAACTGGTATGCAAGTGCCGGCCTTCTCCACAAGTCCTCGAAGCACTTATCGGTCTCAATGGATCAGAATTACATACAACCAACGCTAAGCAATGGCAATGCGATAGTGAGCCGTGATTTTGAATGCTGACTTCTCTCGGAAGGCCAGGGTTGAGGGAGGGGTCCACCGGCAGTTGGTTTCCCGTATTGGTAATGTCCTTGAATTGCTTTTCGTCGATGAGCCGAGACTGTGAGATGTAAGGGAAGAAGCCATGCGTTTTAGGCCCATCTGAAGCAGCTAGCAGTAGCACCCGTTGCAATTGGCACAATGACATGGACTCATTCACCGGCACTCGCTGTAAGCCATCGGTGTACTTTGTTCACTCGCTGATGGCTTCAAGCGAGTGCCGGTAGGCTATGCAGTAGACTCGGTGATAAGTGCGCCCATTGTATTCCCTATTACTCCGTAAATGTATTCTGCATTTGGCCGAGACTTGGGCTCTGCTATGGCGTTGGGCTGCAACGGATTGTACACCAATAGCGCCATGTACAAATCAATGGCGGATCGAGGCCAAGACCCAGCCACAGTGCATCGGGCATCTCCAATACGTTCTGTCATCTGGCTTCAATGGTTTCAGCAGCCCAGTCCGTCGGGCACGGTGGATCAGCACAGATGAACGCCAAAAGGTGTACGTTTACTTTTACCGCGGACACCGACATCTGGCCGGATTTCCCAAGCCCGACCCGATGCCATTGCGTTGGAATGGAGCCCTGAAGGCGTATGGTAATTGGCAGTGATAGCACAGACCAAACCAACGAAGACGCCCCGTCCGTCTGGTGGACTATTTGATTGCTAACAAACTAGCCCTGCCTAGCTGATATCAGCCTAGACAGAAGCCACCGTGAGATTATATGTGATGGGATCGGGAGAATCATCTACATAGTGGTGGCAGTGTGGTGCATCTTACAGAGCGGCAGAGCAAGCAAGTCGGCTGTCGCCCAAAGTCAAAACCGCTTTGCCAAGCACGGGATGGCGTTTGACATGCCCGCTTGTTGCAACAAAGAGACTCAGAATGAGCCATCATCATTGCTAAGCTGCTATTCCCTTTTCTCCACAAGGCTTGGAAGTTTAATATCAAGAGAGTTTGTAGCAGATCGGTCACGGGTTTTCTTTGATGGAATGGCGGACTGTGGGGGGACACCGCTCCGGGATGCGGGTTGAGATGCGGCGGCCGACCGGTACTGCCGGGAAGTGCATACGTAACACTTATGGCTTCGTTACTTGGGCTACGGAGCTTTAGAGGTTTGCGAGGCCGGGAGGTTGAGATCTTGGGGGCGTGAACAAGTAAACGGGAAGCCAAGACTCTAGTCTATTGCGAGACTGGATTGGCTCCTTGGTGATGAGCAATTTTGAGATGCCTCGGTGATGGAGACTCCTTAGTTTTGGCCAAGTCTTCTGTTTGGATCCAGCCTTGGTCACAGAATCCGTAGCTATGAGACTGTTGAGGTATTCCTCCTGCATACCGAGAGAGATAGATACACTCTTTTCCCACAGTGAGACCGTTGGGGATGATTTGGTCAGTAAGATGCTACAGGATCGACGATGGTACCTAGTTCTAGTTGGTGGCAATTGGAAGCATACGTCGAAGTTCCGAGATCTAAGTCTAGTTCTCTCATACGAATTCACACACCACACCGACACAGCTACTACATTCCTTCTATTAATAAGACGCATCATCGTGGATCAGATGGATGCTGGTGAAGTCAATTCGGACACCCCTTTTCTCTTTCCAATGTGTAACCGGAGAATACGGAACCAGGCTTACACCGTATATCAGATGCAGAATATTCTCAAACCGTGCCCCGTAATCTAAAACTGGGGGCCTGCTTCTACCATAGCACCTGTAATACTTGAATGACACTCCACGATATTCTGATTTGGAAGCGTCCGAGAATAAAGATATGTCACTGCAATACTCAATCGGGGTTGTCTCTCACCACGGCTGCCACGGGATATGCAGAAATTTGCCTCAGGGTTCCACCGCATCCGGATGACGATAAGCGGTGATATGCTTAATCAGGTCGGAACAACTGACTTGTGTTCGCGCCAGAAGATTTGTAGGAAACC
The DNA here is from genome assembly GCA_000331835.2 of Trichoderma hamatum GD12. Classification (NCBI taxonomy): domain Eukaryota; kingdom Fungi; phylum Ascomycota; class Sordariomycetes; order Hypocreales; family Hypocreaceae; genus Trichoderma; species Trichoderma hamatum. Next base: position 153,361 of record ANCB02000101.1, read on the forward strand.
AGCGAGATTGCCTATTCCAGACATAACTGGGGATAGTCAAGAATCTGTATGCGTGATAGATTTGGAAGCACAAAGTTTAAGCCCGCGTAATGCTGAGAGGGTCCAGCATGATATTGCTATTGCCACGAGTTCTTACACTAAGCTTAAGGGGAGGGGTTACAGATTGACGATTGACGATGGATGATGGGGAATGATGACGAGACCAGTGAAGACTGTGATTCTTTGCCGTGTGTAAGAGGGTGACATCCAGCGACTCAGCTGTTTGGAGAGGCGAGGGAGTGTCTTGATTAGAATAATAAATAGCTCTGTCTTACAAATGGGATAACATACCAGAAGCTTTGAGCATTATGAGAAAAAGCCTTGCTGAACGCAATTTCGAGTCATGTGGACCTCTGGTGTTCTGTAAGCTCGAAAACTCTAGTTCTAAGAAGCCTCTATTTTTATATAATCAGCACACCAATATGAAACCTTCCGGGTCTCTGGGCCACCGGAGGCTGTGATAGTTCGGCTCCGGTGAGACCACTCGGGGCGGAAGACCGATGTGGGGCCGGATTTTGAGATGTAGGACAAGGAGATGAAATCTTTGAACACTGGGAGGAGTGATTGATATACGAGTCTTGTAGTTGAATACTATTATAATGTGTCCTCGTAGCTGCAATGATCTTGAACGGCATCTGCTAGTAACGGTAGACTGAGAGCTAATGTTAGATGATCATCCGATATGTTATATTGATGAACGAGTCGTGCCTCGATTGATACTTGTATAGAAAAATGATATGGGCTATACCATGTGCGTAGCACTTTTATCAGGCTCAGGTGGATGTTGATTACTGGGAGGAACATAGATGATATGTTTCTTCTCAGTAAACTCGGCTGTCTTCAGTAAGCCTCTCGCAACACTAACATAAGTTTTTCATATACTATATCTAAATTCATTGATATTTTACTACCGATGGTTGGAATTCAATGCGTCTAATAAACGATCTGTCTTGTTTAGAGAGTCAATATTAATATGCACGTGCTGGCCAAGCAATCTTCATTTCACAAAATCTCCAACAAAGTCTCCGCCTACACTATACCAAGCTTTTCACAAAGAAACAGCAGTCGTGCTTCACTCCACTCGATGACTTTGCGTAATTGGGGCAGATCCCCCATTCTGTCCATCCCGTCTTCAAGTAAAACTCTCTCGCCGGCGTCTCCTTTGACGTGTCCAACAGTAGCATTTCCAACGCAAACTCATCTCGCGCAACCTTTTCCACCTCGTCCATCATCCATTTCCCCAGCCCATGTCGCCGATAATCGGGATGCACCATCAGCTTCCTAACCTCGCCCTTGAAAGCGTGCGTCTCCTTTGGCATCCTCGCCAGCTGCACCGTAGCTACGACTTTGTCACTGCCAGGAGGTGTCGCAATGAGCAATGTGGTCGTAGCGCCAGGTCCTGTCACAGTGGATAGGAGCTCAAGCCAGTAGCTGACAGCAGTGTGATCGGATAGAGGCGCCAGGAACCCGAGGGACGAGATGTCGGGCTCATCATTGATACAATGCTGAAGAAGTTCCCGAAGTGAGGCAAGGTGCTTCTCCACAGTCGAAGCATCCGTCACGGAGGATAAGATGAAGGGAGCGTCGTTTTTGCTACCCATGTTGGATCTACTGCTGTCGACTGGATAATAGGAGTCGAGCGATCTAGAACGTGATACCCTTTATGCTGTTGGGAGTATAATAGAGAGTTGACAATGAAGAACACCGTGGTTTGCTCCCTTTGCCTGGACCAACTTCCCGGACCCGAATAGACTCGTTTTAAAGCGTTGGATAACGGCCTTTGACTCATTCACAGTTTATGACAAGTCTAATCAAAGTACTGGTTATCAATTGCGGCCCCCTCACAACAGCTTCCTTTTTTGATAAGGAATGATTAAAAGATTCTATTATCAAATCGACGATACTGTCCCTCTTTTGTTAAGGAAGGATAATAGTGGGTAGCCAAGATTAGACAGACCTGTGGCTGTGCACGAAGACGGCCTTGCACCAAGGAACACCAGCCTCAGGTACCCGTACTAAAGAAATACAGCCCTGTAGCCAACTGTCCTATTGCAGCTTTCCACCCAGAATCATCCCATCGTCACCCAAAACCCTCATATACACAAATCCGAGGCATGGACCCTCGAGTAAGTCAAAATAGCTCCAATCCAAAATTCCAGAAACAAAGATGCGCATATTCTTACAGTCTACAGAAATTCATGGCGCCAATGGCAGCATTTACTATGGCAAGCCTCTTATTTGTGTACGCCCAACCAGCCTTGAGCAGTTTGGAAAACTTTTAAATCGACTAACCGGCATAGATATACGAGATCGTCTATAAGGGCAGCCAGAAGAGAATCAGGTCGGGGATAGCACACACAATCTCTAACAGCATGTAGATGTTAGATACACATTTAATCCAAGTAATGAATGGCTTTACTTAAAAACAAAACTCCCATGCTATGTAACGTACAGGCTCCGGCTCCAGCCACAGGAGCCACATTGTAGCCCCACCAGACCTTATGATTGTCTTACAAAAAGAGTGACACCCATTTCGCCTTTGACAGTATCGTAGCTGGACGAGAAAAAGGAGAAAGACTCATCGTTACGATAAGAAACCGGTCTTCTTCCCGCTTTTCGGTGCTCTGGTCACCTACCGGAAGAATGTGACTCGGTCCAAGTGGAGGCGGCTGATCCCTAATCGGCATCAAAAGCCGCACATGCGGGGACTAATGTTGACCTCTGGCTATTGTCGGATGTCTTTCGCCAGGCGCGCCCTGTGAGTAATATCATAAGTTGCCATCATTCAAAGGAGAGAGGCGAGAGAAATGTCTCTTGAAGTTGCAGATTTTGAACATGGTTGCGATATATCCCAAGGTGGTCGAGCATGAAGGTGGGATATTTCTCTAGCGAATACCGCAGCAAATACAGCCCACCCTTCATCCTTTCACTGCCAAAGAGAATCGCTCAAGTTTAATTCAGTGCATGCTTTGTTTGCTTCAGAGAAATCTCTTGCAACAAACCGCTTTTAGAGGAAGCTATTGTGAGGTGATGAAAATCACATGGGCCCGCAACGCTGGCTTGCAAGCTGCAGCTCAACCGTTAGTATAGAGTACTGCCGTCTCACATATGCACGTATTGCAGCGGCGCACTGGCCATTGGCTGTCCATCACTGGCCTATAGAGATCTAGTTTGCCTAATAAAGCAGGTTAATGGCGCATATTCGACACATTGTTGGCTGGGTCAATCGTTCTAAAGATCTGGACCTGCCGATCTTGTGCCCGGTGGAAGTGGTGATAATCGTCTTCATGTGATATCTTCATTTAGGGTTTTTGACTTAATGGCACCAATGTAGAGTGATCGAATACTGAATGTTATGTCCGACATCTCCTCATGCCCATAGAAGAGGCATCAAGTGACTATAGACTTTGGGTTTGACATGTTGTATTCCCATGATTGGCCGCATCTCGAGCATCGCCATTCCAAGTTCACATTTGATCAAGAATGATTATGGTATTATAGTTTTGATTCGGCCATATAATACCCAGTAGGAAATTTCCTGTGACAATACAATCACATATACGGTCTCTCAAGCCCAACAACGCACTCTAAATTCCCCGTCTAGATCATGATATCGCAATGTTAGCACCCGTGTTTGCCAATATTCGCGCTGCCCTAACAGCCAATCTACCCCGGAAATGCAAAAGCAATCACTCAGCGTGAAACACTGCCTGATCCTTATTCGAGTTCACCATGTGTGAGAGCGTCTGGCCAAGCTCCTGTCGTTCGTGACGACCAACGGCAGAAATCCTTTCTGATACACCACTGTCAAAGAGCCCCAAACATCGGATTAACTCCCAGTACACCGCTCACGAGCAGCCTTGGAAGCAAACATGAGAGATAATCTTATTGAGCGGTGGACTATAAAGCTCTGCTGAAATCCCACGATAACATCTCTTTTCTGCTCATCAGCCTTCACACAGCACAATCTGAAGCATTTACCACACTGCCACTTTTCCAAGACTTTATTCAATTTCTAAAATATAAAAATTTCCATCAATTACTTCAAAATGGTCTCCTTCATTACCACCGCCATCTCAGCTCTTTGCCTGGCTCTCACTACTTCTGCTGCCCCTACTGAAGCAGGCGTTCAAGCAGCTGCCGCCCACACTGGCGACATCACCTGGTACAACACCGGCCTCGGTGCCTGCGGCGGCACCAATAACGATGGTGAGCTCGTCGCCGCTGTATCCCACTCTCTTTACGACCGCGAGCACCCCTGCGGTCGCAAGATCCGCATCAACTACAACGGCAAGTCTGAGGTCGTGACCGTTGTCGACCGCTGCGCAGGTTGTGCTGAAGACGACGTTGACCTCTCTCCTACGGCTTTCGAGCATGTTATTGGCCCACTTGATATTGGCCGTGTCACTGCTAACTGGGACTGGGCTTGAACCAATCTCTTTTGGTCGCTCTCAATGTGATCTGGGGCTCTTTTTGAAGGAACCGATTTTTTTTTTTTTGGAGGAGAAGTGAAAGACTATGAACCACAAGGCAAATACTGTGAAATACATTGAGAGACAGTTAGCAATAATATTAACGCCTACATTTACAATTTTACCTGGGTAGTTTCTGCTATTGGTAGAGCAGTTCCCGCTGCGGTGCTCCTTATCCGCGATCACAAACTCCATCCTCCAAGTCTAATATTGAGTCTCATACCAGGTCATATATAATGAAGTGAGTATACAGGGCTTCCATTTGCTCTACCTGGTTGCATGCTGCCGTTTAACACTTGGCGCTTCGGCCCGCCAACCCCACCTCCCGGACCCGAGCCGGATCAAGCCGAAGCCAATGATACGTCGAAGCCTGGAATGGAGAGACAATAGTATGATACAGACATGAACAATGGACAAGCCCTTATACGATATTATTAGCAATGTTTATTCATAATGTTACAGTTTCTCAAGACAATCGCATCTTACTTGGCTACTCTCTTATCTCTTCCAATGTAGATGCAATCCCTGTGGCGTTCTTGGCGATAATACAGTTAACTTATCTCTAACTTTGTACGCTACATAAAATCGTACGATGGGAACTGATAAAATAGCTTATAGGTGCCTTTTAACTGGCCTGTACTTTGTGGCTCTCTTGGCATTATTTTGTGCCTGGATATGTGCCATAAGAAGCGCCCTCGCTTCAAGAACTTGAATCATCTCTCGCGGTAGACTAGCAACTGCTAAGCACTCTGCTCAAGTTAATTACGACATTGACAAAGTACTAATAATATCTTAGTAGAGACGCTTGAGTTTCTTTGGGCTCAATTTCCAAGTCTGGCAAATGCAGGACCAAGAGGTCATCTTCGCCTAGCTCCATGCTCGTACGCACTTTTTGGGCCTCAATCCATACCACCCTCCACGCCCCCTTCTTCTCTTACACCCAAGCCGATCCAAGATCAGCCCAACTAGACATATTTTCTCCAACTTTACTAATTCATACGTCTGTCACGAGAATCACAGAGAGGAGGGTGAGCATAACATCCCCCCTTACAAGCTAGATGGCCTGGAAATCCCCGCATCAGCTATGAGAACAGACCCGGCGACCCTACCGGCAAAAAAGACTTGATAGCCTCCTGCCTAACTAGTTTCCTTGATGCCCACCAATCGGCAATGAATTCCAAGGAAAACAAGCTCAAAGCGAAGCTCTAGCTAGCTCCTCCTTCGCAAACCCACCCAATTCAGCCGCTAAACAAGAAAGATCAGCGCCGCTTCATGACATCAACCGAGTAAGCACACTCTTCGCCTAGTCGATGACGAAGAGTTGTATCATGGACGTTACTTCCAAGCTTTCTTCTTTTTTAGACGATGAAATCGCAAATCAATTCAAAAGTACCTTGCGTCTAACCTTGAATAAAACTTTTCTAGGTCTACTCCCCTCTCAACACCAAAAAGACTGTCTCGCAGATCACCTTTAGTCTCGTCTCTTTTCGTGTGGGTTTTCGTTGCAACTTCTTCCCCTCTCTTAGTGTCATCGAGTATCATATCTCATGTCACACGCTCTCAGCTTCTCCTTGTAAACTCGACGAAGCCTCCTTAGTACCGTCATCCCCGTATCACCGTATAAACCACTTATACCATCCGGAGCATCATCTACATTCGCCACGTCTTCTATCACATTTCTCCTTGGCACAATGCATCTCAAACAAAGCCTAGGCAACCTTGCTTATACGAAACAGTCTCTCTTACATCAAAAATCTTTCATTAATCCCTCAAACCGACACAACGTCCATCATACCTCGTAAGACAAGGCCATCCTCCTCGGAAAATTGCCACATCAGTGTATCCCCAAGTCCCAAGCATTCTTAGCTCCTTACTACCATAGTCTTTCCACGCGATACAGTGCCCAGTTGCACCCGTAGCCATACAACAACAACTAACTCTTTGCTAAAATCGCCAAACCGGCCAGCTGTCCAACCTGCCTAAATACAACTCAACTACTCGCACATCACAAGATTTGTCGAACAGCAAAAGGACGGAAATCTCTCAATGTCCCCCATGAATGTGGCAAAAGCTGGCCAACGTGCCACGTAGGAAGCCTAGTTGCGAGGCGTGTTACACAAACATAGCCCGTACACGTGTAGTAGTGTAACGCTACATCAGTCTTACAGGGAACAAGAGAATGCTTTGGCTGGTCTTACTGCCTCTTTTTGTAGTCGTGTCCAATTCTCATGGTGCCAGAGGTGTAGATTGTATGCCAGTCTCACTCTAGACAGGATTCGCATGTGATATCTTCTCATAATAGGAATTGTAGCATGATATATCAGGTATTACATAAAACTATCTAGAAAGCAATCATAGGCGAAATATGTATACAGTAGCGATGCGTACGCCGGAGGATGTGTCTCATATATATACCATAACTTTACCAAGGTATAAGCGATCTGCCTGTATATCCACGGGACCATGGGCGTCTCGTCTGAGATATAGTAGGTCGTATATTTATAATCAATTCAAAACGACCCTACATCTGTAGGAGCCCGAAGCCTTTTGTATAGCGTGAGCAAAGGTATCTTTCTCGTTAAGCACCAAAATTGTAACATAAACCAAATACCATATTAGGAGCCAATTGAAAACAAAGCAAGTTGGGAAACGCCCCCAACAGTGGATCTGTAGTGAAGTCGCATTACTCCGATATTCTGCGATCAGTTTCTACACCCGGTAGACCTATCGCCGGGTTACCCCAGATCGAGTGACGAAGAATGGATGTTTAAGCGCATCGGCTGGCTTCAATCGCTTGTCAGGATTCAAAGCCAGACAGTGATCCAACAAGTCGATGAAGTGATTGAGCTCTCTGCTTTCAGCATCGTTCATACCGCTCGAAGCGGCCAAAAGTCGTGTACGCAAGTCGCGAGTCGGCTTGACAATGTTCAAGGGTCGCAGCGCCGTCTATACGCGTAATTCGTTAGCCATAGTCTCATGATAATAGAGGAAAGAATCTGGGCCAAAGGAAGCCACATGATGGGGTTTACTATACATACCTTGCCAAGTACCTTGTCGCGCTCAACGCTTATAAACTGTCCCTGATCGTCAAAATGGACGCTGGATAACTGACCACGTTTATATAACTTTGGCGTAATCCGGCCACGAATCTCCATGATGGTCTTGAGCATCTGATTGTTGCTGTCTCCCGTGAATAAAATCTTGCCCGTGTAAAGTTCGTACAGAGTGCAGCCTATGGACCACATGTCGACACCATAGTCGTAAGGCATTCCTAAAATGATTTCAGGGGCTCTGTAGAAGCGGCTTACGAGGTATGGTGTGATCTCAGTATGCGCGGTCGCGGCATCAGAACGATCAATAGCTGTTCCGAGATCGCATATCTTGAGGATGTTTCGAGTTTCGTTGACCAAAATATTGTCAGGCTTCAAGTCGGCGTGGATGATGCTGCATTTGCGCATGTGGGCCAGAGCGACAAAGATCTGGTATGCGTATGCTTTTGTCGCTTTCAAGTTGATACCCACATTATTGCCAAACTTGCGTAAAACTTCACGCAAGTTCATGCTAAGATTCTCAAAAGCCAAACATAGATGGCCTCGGTGGTCGAAAGAATGCTCAAACTTGACAATGTGCCGCCGGTTTTCGGGATCCGCTTCGTTTAGTTTTTGAAGGATAGCAATTTCTGTATAACCTCCCTTGCGAAGGGCGTCGTTATTTCGCATCATCTTGATAGCGACGAGCTGCTTGGTGGTGATGTCAACGGCACGAGCAACTCCAGAGAACATACCCCTGCCGAGTGTAGCCTGAATCTGATAGCGGCCTTTAAGAATTTCACCGATACGGATCTTATAATAGCCGTCTTTATCGTCGCCTTCGAGAATACCTCCCTTATCAGCGGCCTCGGCAGCATCGTTAGCCTCCGCAGGTGCCGCCGTTTCGTTCGCCTGGGCCTTGCTAGCATACTTTTCCTCGTCAAAGTCTTCCGCAAACATATCGAAATCGTCATCGTCTCCCTCGCCTGCAGATGGCTTTTGTAGAGCCGCACTGGGCGCTTCAATTACAGGGTTCTGCTCAAGCACAGCCACAGGCTCAGGTTCGCCATGGATGACGACTTGTCCATGACGGAGTTCATGTCGACGCTCATCTTCCCTCATGTCGACAGTAGGGTCGTAATCAGCAGCAGAAGGACCGTCCTCATCGTTGGCTTTAACTGCTCCATGAGAATTCATGAGATCTTTGTCGTCGAAGAGTTCAATACCTCCAGGAGAGGGCGCATCATGCGACATGGGTGATCGGGGTGACGGAAAATCTGACAAATTAGCCATTGTCAATGAATCATGTGTAGCATGGGACATACTTGAACCTGGAGACTGGGACATCTTGCTGTCTGAACGCTGAGACTGCAGCGGCGTATCCGACTGCATAGATGCGGGTGACAATGCCTGAGCTTTAGAAGTGGCAGCTCCAACGGCATGAAGGAGGAGAGGCGTTGCAGAACTGGATTTTGCTAGAAGCTCACCACGTCTTTTGCGACGGCGTTCGATTTCTGCCTCTTCATCAAATTCTTCGGCTTCATCGTAGTCTACCTCGGGTTCATCCGGCATCGAAACCTCCCTGTCCTTGCATTAGTTTATCTTGTCTACATTTTGCGACAGTGAGGGGGGAAAGGGGGCATTCAGCTCACCTTGAGATAGCGGCAGGCACATAACCGTCGTTTTGAGTCTTTCCCTTCTGAGATTTAGCATCATCTTTCAGCGCCTGATTTTTATCTCCTGCGGAGGCTTTCCTAGCTGCAGAATTGTTGCCCCGAGTGCTCACATCAGCATCATCATATCGCAATGTTCGTGAATCGTGTCGGTCAGAGTAGCCTTCTCGGACAAATCGATCGCCACCTCGTTTGTCTCCGCGGCGGTACTGGTGTGGCGACGGGCTCCGAGGGCGAGGCGATCGTTCAGAATATCGATCTCGGTTGCGATGATATCGATCCCGTTCGCGGCTCCCATCGCGCCTTCGGGGCATGCCCCCGCGCCGGTCGTAGCCTTGGTCCGCAGTACGTGATGCAGGCCGGTCGAGATCGTCATATGCAAGGCGAGATCTTTTGTATTCATCCCTTCGGTGGTCGTCGTAAGCACCGCGGTCATGGCGAGCGTCTTGATCTCGGGCTCTGGAGGAAGGGAGGCGATCACGATCATCGCGCGACCGCTTGAATCCTCGCGGCGAGCGGCTTCGTCGAGACGAGTTGTTGTAATTTGATGTCGTATCGAGATCGGGCGAGGAATTTCTATTCCGCTGTCTGTCTTTGCGGTCAACACCGTTTCTCTCTGCGTGCGACAGTGAAGTTGCCTTCAAATCTCCAGCTCTCTCCTCAAGAATTTCACCCTCGTCGGAACTGGACGTCATGTTGATGCCTTTCTTTTCTGAAACTTTTTTCCCTCTGGGCCTCTTGTGGGCTCCCTTTCAATATCAACAGAGAATGTGTCAGTAATGGATCAAGATAGCAAGCGCGTGGCAGGCGAAGAGTCCAACCAGGTCAGCGTTTTGACTCGCCAAAGAACTTGGACACAAGATAGTGCCGGCGCACGATGGCTTTAGGAGGCTTTGCCGTGTATTCAATAATCCTCGAGATTCAAACAACTCGGAAATAGCTGAGAAGACGCGAAGAAAGAAAAACGCAGCGAGTCAACTCGGCGATTGGAGATGGGAGGTGATGGCGAGACGGTCTCGAGATAATGGCGGTTGGGTTTCAGATAACAGGAAGAGCGGCAAGGATCATTCAGCCTAGCGCGATTAGGTAAGCATACTAATCCCTGCAACCGTCTCACCGCCCAACTTTTTGGGCTGGCCTTTGGAGGCCTTTTTTTTCTGGGGCTGACGATCTGCCAGCTGCCACTCGCACGTTGAACAACCAACTTCTCGGCTCGAGATTCTCTGCAAATCCGTCTTGCATTTTCCGCAGTTCTTCTATCTACAAATTCATCATGGGTGGTGCTAACCGAGAAGGTAAGATTTCTTCTCCCTCTCCTGTTCTGCTGTTTGCAGCCCCGCCAAGTTGCCCCTCCATGGCTGCTAACGATGGAAATTTCTAGGCGGCAAGGCCAAGCCCTTAAAGGCCCCGAAGAAGCAGAACAAGGACCTCGACGAGGACGACTTGGCTTTCCTTGAGAAGAAGAAGGCTGGTACGACTCCCTCCTGTAGCCCGAATACCGAAATACCGCCCATGCCCCGTGAAAGCGCACAACAGAGACTGACATTTCGCAGAGGAGAAGGCGCGCAAGGAAATGGCTGCCAAGGCCGGCGGCAAGGGCCCTCTGAACACTGGCACCCAGGGCATCAAGAAGAGCGGCAAGAAATAGACAAAGAAGGACGAAGCAATATGTTATTGAGAACGTTTCCATGAGCCCGCTGCTCTTCTGCGATAATATGGGAAGCTACAAAGGGATGCCTGTGGTAGATGATTTTTTTTTATAGCGGCGACTGTTGGATTAGGTGGAAAGACCAAATCCACTCTCTGGGATAAGATCTGTAGTTCTACAGTGAATATTACTCGGCGTTAGGAAATATATACTTTTTACACATTGACTGGAGATTCGCAGACGTTCTCGCCATCCATATCTTCGCTGACGATGCGCCAAGAAGCACAGCGCTTAAAGGCGCAATGCTATGATGCGGAAGTGATGCTACATTACTATCACATGCTCTTGAGATTTTAGCGCATGAGATTTCGAAATTTGCCCATACAATACTGAATTCCATGTGTCTACTTGGTATAACTAGGTCCTATTTGAAGACATCTGGAGAGGCCTCCTAAGCAGCCTCGTTTCTTGGTGGAGAATCAATGTCACCGTCGAAAATTAATTTTATTTCACAAACAACCTAGATGCTATGTACATACCAAATAACATCGACATACTAGACGACCAGTTGACCACTTAAACCCCTATAAACATCGATGCTTGTCGATCTAGCGCCATCTGCTACAGGCCTTCACAAGCACCTGTCATGTGCAAGAGTCTCCGATAAAATGCACTCCAAGTCTCGGACCAGCGCCGAGGCCCCCAACCAATCCGCCGTAAGGTCCACCCAAGGCCCGAACATCTTGAGCGACGAACCCGCATGAAGACTCCCAACAACTCACTGAAAATCTATTCCACCTCCAGTTTACCAACGTGATGAAAATCCGATACAATGAATCGTCTTAAATAAAACAAATATATTTTCTCATTTATAAAACATTTTTCACTTATTAAACGAAATAAAAAATTTGCCTAAGACCAACTATAATCACCATGGCGGCGGGCAAATCCACCAAAGGCGGCTCATCATCAGACACCCTCCGCAAGCGCCGCTTCTCCGACTCCCTCCTCTCAGCCGTCAAGCAGGCCGAGCAGAAAGTCGAGCAAAAACTCCTCTTGCTCTGGGACGATATCCCCGCCTGGCGCCGAGACAATGCCTTCATCCTCTCTGGCTACCGAAACATCCGCCCATCCTACACCGAGTCTGCCCGGTCTCTCTTCTATCTACACAACGAGTTTGTCAACATCTGGTCGCACCTCGTTGGCGCCATTGTTGCCATACTCACAGCGACCTGGCTGTATCTTGTGATTCATCCGCGCTATGAGACGGCCAACCCGTCGGACGTGCTGGTCTTTGCCTGCTTCTTTGGCAGCGCCGTGGTGTGTCTCGGCATGAGCGCAACGTATCATGCTTTGACGGACCATAGCCAAGAGGTTTCCAGATGGGGAAACAAACTGGATTACACTGGTATCGTGGCCCTGATTGTGGGAAGCTATGTGCCAACGCTGTACTATGGCTTCTTTTGCCATCCTATCCTGATGACGGGATATCTGTATCTGGTGAGTAGAGTTTCTTTCATAGCATTTAGCCCATGCAAAAGCGCTGTGTTGCTTTTCTGTATCTTGAAGATGTGTTTATGTGGTCTCTGACGCAAGGAATAGATATGTATCCTGGGCATTGGGTGCGTTGCCGTCTCTTGGATCGACAAGTTCAGAACACCTGCTTGGAGACCCTATCGTGCTTTGATGTTTGTTAGCTTGGGTCTGTCTGGCGTCATCCCAATATGCCATGGCTTCCTCAAATTTGGCTACCAAGCTCTTGAAGACAGAATGAGCCTCAGCTGGGTCGTTTTGCAAGGCTTGCTGTACATATTCGGTGCAGTCCTTTATGCGGTTTGTTATCCCTCCATTTACATCGCCAGCTACAGTTTCTAATCCGTCTTAACTTACAGGCTCGCTTCCCAGAGAGAGTATTCCCTGGGGCTTTTGACATCTGGGGCAGCTCCCATCAGATATTCCACATGTTTGTCCTCTTTGCGGCGGCAACACACTTCTACGGCATGGCAAAGGCGTTTGATCACCACCACGCGGGCATGGGTTCCCAGTGTTTGTAGGTAAAGAAAAAGCAATTAGAACATAGTACTGGCACATATATTTATAGACACGGCATTTTCGCCGATATTCCACCTGATAATTACGCCGTTCCCTCGGGGTATTTCTCCAGCCCTAAATCAATTACTCGTACAAGTCCCGAACCCATGGCCACCGCTGCCCAAGATCCATGGTCCTGGTTAGGATTCCACTCAATGGTAGTGATTCTCGTCAGTGCTTCGTGTAGAGTGGCGCGAAATGGGTCAGTTAAATCGCCAGCTTCGTCATCGTCCTCCTCGCCTTCGCCCTCCTCTCCCGCACCCTCAACAGGCTCTTTGGCCCGTAATTTCTTCCCCTTCTTTGCGCTCGGTTTTGCCTCTGGTTTTGAGTTTCTATTCCTATCTACTGCAAAGCCATGCAACACACGACAGACACCCCGAGCTGCCACTGGCGAGTCAGGAGGAAATAGATATCCCGGCCGGTGCTCATGCTGGAAGACTCGTATCTTGTCTGTTGATTCGTGTCGGTTGCTGAAAACCTCTGTTTGTGCGTTGAGACACCATAGGGACCCATCTGTCGCGCCGATGAGCAGAAAAGGGTGAAGCCGCCCAACAGCTAGACAGGTGAGAAAGCTATCTCCAGTGAACACCCTTCGGCACACAGGGAAATGTGCATGATGTAAAAACCCAATAATCGTATTCAGCGCACTAGCAGACGGATATATGGATAAGAAACCAAGAAGGTGATCGCTGTAGGCCAAGAGGCCGGGTTGTGTATGTACCAATGGTCTTTGGGCTTCAGTTGTTTCGTAGCTTGGAGCCTGGAGATCAATGACTCTGGCGGTGCCACCAACTGGAATTGAGGCGATGATATTTGGTAATGTTGGGTATCCAGACACCATGTCGATGATGTCGCTGTGATGGACTGGGTGCCGAGAAAGGAGACGCTGCGGATATATCGACCAAAGAGCAATCGACCCATCAGAGTAGCCGACGGCTATTCGATTGCAATTGACCCATGCGATTGCAGTAGCTTTTATGCTGTACTCATCAATTAGGTTGAGCACTGCAAGCGGCTTCTGCAGTTTGTCTATAATTTTTGTCAGTAACAGGAAAAGGGAAGAGAGTATGAGAAGACGGGTCATTCAATTGGCTTACAATAGACTCCCTCCTCTTCACCATCAAGATCCCCAGCATCGGCAACATAGACATTTCCGTCGCTTGAGAGCACTGCAATGTGATTACACGACGGGCTCCATCTAACTCTTCTAGCCCTTCCGTAGTCCAAGCACAAAGTTTTGCGCAGTATTGCGGGCTCTCTTGATGTGCGAGTAAACTCCTCTTGTGTCTTGGTACTTTTGAACTCCCAAATTTGGATAATGCCTTGTTGTTGGAAACCGGGCTTCACAGACTCTTCCTCATAATTGTAAAAATGCTGGTCGGATTGGGGTATGACGGCTAGGGCAAGCAGCTGTTTCGGGTTCTTGTCTCGTCGAGGCGCCCAATCCATGCCCAAGACTAGGCCGCCGACATCCAACACCCATCCGCATTCTACCTTGTCATCGTCCTCATCTTGGTCAAGCGGGATATTGCTTTGTGACAGAGGGCAGCTGATTCCTGGTTCCATTGACACTTCCTGCTGTGTTTCATGCGGTCCAGTCAAAACAGGCATGCTCAGCTGCGGAAATCGGTACGCCTCAGATTCATGTGGAGATAATTCTGACCACACATCATCAGATGGCAGGGCCTGGGTCACTTGCTCATACCATTGCTTGGCGAGACGAGCCTCCTTCTCAAAGCCACCAGGAATCCAGAACCCCTTGTCCGTCGGTTCATCTTCGTCCTGCGGCACCTTCGGCGGGTACAACGTCCATCCGCTCCATCGCTCCAGCAGCATGTGAGCCATCTCTATGCGGTCAGGCCGAGGCCCATACAAGGTCCTCACTAGAGCCTTGCCGCGCATTCCTCTCTCATACGGTCCAACATATCCCTTATGCTGGCCTTCTGGGGGGATGAGCTCAATGTCCAGATATCCCGTCACTTTCATTTCACCAGGGTCGGAGGTCTTGGGAGGTTTTGATGGTTTGGGGCGCTGGCGAGAGGGCTTCTCTCTCACATTGGTATCACTGGCGCTATCGTTCATCTGTACATCCCCTTCATCCTCATCTTCATCCTCGTCTTCTGCGGCGCTCCGCTCTTCCGCGGGCGCCTCAAAATTGTCGTCATTGTCATCTACAGTTTTGCGACGTTTTTGAGGCTGTTCTGTCTCGTCTCCTGAGCTGAGAAAATCGTACTTGTCGAGGGTATACTGTTTTGTGCGATTTGACCTTCTGGTTCTCATAGTGCGTCGCGTGTGAGAAAAAGTTGAGTTTAGAAGTCTGAGAACCGCGACTCGGTGGGGCTTCAGGTGCGAAAAAATATACTTTTAGCAACAGCTGGTATGGAAATGCCAGCCTCGCCCCAAAGACGATTACGATAGTTTCATGAAAAAAATTGCAAGTAGAAAAAGTACCTTCCTGGTTCATAATTTAGAGTCCGAGCTGAGCTTAAGTGTGTAGCAGTTTGCATGAGCAAGTAGATGGGCTTATTATAGGTACATGTAGCTTCCATCTTCTTAAGTACATGTAGCGTACTACTCACTTTCTGATCGACAGAGAAAAACATTAAAATGTGGCACAAGACGTCGAGGCGACATGGGTGTTAAGCATAAGCCTAGAATAAAAAAGAGTCATGAAAATCTCTCGAGTGCCATTTATTCCGATTCTTTGCTATTGTATCATCGCTTTGGACGATGCAGCACGAATGACGCTGCTACCCTTGAGCTTTTATGAGAGCTAGATTAGCCGATGTTTATCCGACAGCCATATCGCCGCCACCTCTCATATTCATGCCGACTGGCCCCGTAAACCTGACAACTCCAAGAGTGTGTAATTCGGAGCTCAATTGGGACATAATGAGCGATCTTCTGAGTACTCCGCCCCAAGAACAGGGCCATAGAAGAAATAAAGCGTCTATTACTCGTGGTATGTGCTCCTGGGTCTGCAAATTGGATGACGAGTACACATGTCTCGTCTATAGACGAGAGCCCCTCCATCGCTGCTCACGATGAGCCACTGCGGGTATGAGACGCTGCACACATACTGACATTTATATATAGCAACAAGACCAAGATCCTCGACCAAAGGACCTTTGGACGCCGATAAGTCAGTTTTACTGAAAACATACATCACCACAACTTGATTGACATCTCTGTCTGACTGAGTGTTAGTGGGCTATTAACATCTCCGGCGGCTTCTGCCTCACAGCTAAGCCCAACTCTCATGTCGCCAGCACGATCTCCATCCAACTCAGCACATCCTCGACAGGCTCCACCGTCCCCGACTCCTCAACTGGGAGAAGTGAGGCCAAAGGATTTTGCTTTTCTGCTGCAGCCTGAAATTTACCACCCCCTAAACGTACAAAATGTCCCCCCTGCGTTCAGAAATTCACAGAAGCAACCCAGCCCAGAAATACCGATAGACCAACTGCTAGCCAGAGGCCACTTTAGGGCAGCGGCCATTGCGGCAGCCCAAGAGCTGACCGGCTCAGTGATAAATGGGAGTAGCATCGATCCACATGATGCGAATAGGATCTTTAGGCTGTTGTATACCCGACTTGCCTGTCTAACCTTGATTGACGCAACGTCACTTGCAGCCCAGGAGGCCAAGGCGCTAGAAGATCTAAATGACCCTCGGAGATATATAGATGACAACACAAACGAGCATCTTGTGCCATGGGAATTGCGCGTGCTACACGTGCGTCTGCAGGCGCTAGGATTTGGAGATCCCCGTCGAGCTGTGATGAGTTACCATGATCTTGCCAGAGAGGCCAGAGAAAATATTAGGAAAGCGTCCTTGGCGCATGATAACACTGCTAGAGAGCTTTGGAAGTCACGGCTCCATGAATTAGGCGTCAAAGTTGCAGGTGCTCTGATTGAGATGGACGACCTCTCCGGCGCGGCGCACCACCTCGGCAGTCTCAAAGATCGAGGCGACGGCAAACTGGCTCTGTCAAAGGCGCTGCTTTGGTTACACCTTGGCGATACACAGAATGCGCAGTTGTGCGCGAGCCAGTGTTCTGAGGATGCCGAGAACGTCGAGAAGATTATCTTGGCCTTGTGTGACATGGCAGACTCGAATTATGAACAGGCATTACAGAGATGGCAAGAGTTTGATATCATGACGGTAGATGAGATGGTTGGAGTTAACCAGGCCGTGTGTTTAATCTATCTTGGACGGATTCAGGAGGTGAGTTTTGTGAATACTTGGCTTGGATGACACCCGTACTGATATGATTCTGTAGGGGCGTACAATACTGGAGAAATTGGTCGACTCTGGCTTATCGTCGCACACTTTATTGTTTAATCTATCAACAACATACGAATTATGCTCGGAGAGAAATCGAATATTAAAGGGAAGGCTTTCGGAAAAGGTTGCTAACATGGAGGAATCGCCATTTGGATGGGAGAAGACGAATGCTGATTTCAAGCTCTGAATAATGAGCATGCTACAAACACATATGGTATTTTTTAGATGTGATGAGTATTTTATACTGCTCGCTTTTGATAGAAGTTGATATTAGAATACACAGCGTTTGCGTCTAAGTAGATCAGTAGATATTGTGATCGATCTGCCTAAGCGTTTCTTCTATCCTAAGAGTAACCTTTGGTCAACGTACAAGGCGACAATGCCATTGTTTCCCAAAAGAGGCAATGCATTCTCTTTTATAACATTAACAGCAAACTTAATAAAGCATGACAAAAATAGCCGGGGCGGATATTAACAGAACCAACCTCCAACCCAGCGAGGGGAGAATGCTGTACCCCGGATATCAATACCCCACACCGGGGCCCCATTATACGCCGCGAGCCGCTGAGCCTCGGTACGTTAAGCTGTACTTTAGTGCTTCATCCCGCCTCAACAATTCTTCTCTACATTCCTTACGAAACTTCATAAACACTCTCCTTCTTTATATATTTATATACATATATAATAACATCTCATATTTGGCAAAATGGCGGACAGAGTCTCACAGGTTGTCGGCCACCTTAATTACCCCAAAGGCCTCCTCGCCAACCAAACCGCCATCGTCACTGGCGCAGGCCAAGGCATCGGCGCCGAAACCGCCCGCCTCTTTGCCAATGAAGGCGCAAAAGTTGTCGTCGCAGACATCGACGCCAGTGCGTACAAATACCAATTGCTATGATTCTTCATCCTCATCTAATTTGTTGAAAACTACAGAAAAGGGCGATGAGGTCGTAGAATCCATCCGCAAAAACGGCGGCCAGGCCATCTCCTTTAGCGGCGACATCCTCGACTCGGCTTACATCAAGGCCCTCATTGCCAAGGCCGCCGAGTTTGGCAACGGCAAGATTCACATCCTCGTCATGGGCGCTGGATACACGTGGGACGGCGTCGTACACAAGATGACTGACAAGCAGTGGGAGACTATGATCGCCCTGCACTGCACAGCACCGTTCAACATGGTGCGTGAGGCCGCGCCCTACTTCCGAGTCAAGGATGGCGAGCCGCGCAACATCATCACCGTGTCCTCTACGTCTGGCGTGCACGGAAATGCGGGCCAGATCAACTATGCCCTGGCGAAATCAGGACTCATTGGCTTCACCAAGACTATTGCCAAGGAATGGGGCCCTGCATTTGGCGTGAGGGCAAACTCTGTTGCTTTTGGATACATCCAGACTCGCCTTACAGCCGCCAAGGAAGACGGCGGCTTTGTAGTTGGGCCGGGAGGCGAGAAGATTGCCCTTGGTGTGCCAGGGAGAGGCAAGCCTGGCTCAGCTCCCCCTTCAGACATTCCTTTGGGTCGGCCAGGCACGGCCGCAGAGGCTGCAAGCTCCATCTTGGCCGTGGCGAGTCCACTGTTTTCATACGTAACAGGCCAGGTCATTATGGTGACTGGAGGTAGAAACATGTAGGATGAATAATCTTTGTGGCATAGCTGTTGTGTAGCCAACCTGTAGTCATGATATATATAGCGTTGATTTCTGCAAAAAATGGCAATGGTATATTTGATTAATTAGAAACGGGACTACCCTTCTCATTGATATAAACGCCGGCCCATCCAACTCGTAGCAACCCATATGATACATCTTTCATTCTGCCCTTTGTTTTTTATCCTTAGACCTTCAGCCACAGAGAGAACACCCCCTTGGCGTACTCGACGATTTCATCACCACCCAACTTGCTCTCGCCGTACACTCGGTCGACGAAGGAGATGGGCACTTCGGCAACGGTGCATCCCATAGCCTTGGCACGAACCATCATCTCCATCTGGAAGGTGTATCCCTTGCTCTCGGTGCTTGAGATGACCTTTTCCAGAACGCTCTTCTTGTATAAGCGGAAGCTACCAGTCAGGTCGCTGACGCCCGGTCGCAGCACGGTATCGGCGAACAAGTTGGCGCCACGGCTGACAAACTTGCGCTTCAGGTCCCAGCCAAAGACGCCGCCGTTGCCAGCGTAGCGGGTGCCGGTGACGATGTCGTATTGGCCCTTTTGCTGCAGGGCAATCATCTCGGGGATGAACTTGGGGTGGTGGCTGAAGTCGGCGTCCATGATGATGACAAAGTTGCCGGTGACGAACTGCAGGCCGTGGACGTAGGCAGTTCCGAGACCCAACTTTCCGGAGCGAGGTTTGAGGACGACGTGGGGAGCATAGGCCTTGACGAGCTGGTTGGCGACGTCTTGGGTTCCGTCGGGAGAGCCGTCGTCAACGATGACGAGTTCCCAATCGAGGTTGCTGTAAAACGGAAAAGCAGAATTGTCAGCTCAAATACCCAGATGAAGTGCTTCTCCTCCCAATAATGTTGTATGGACGAGTGGCTTGGGCGTTCGAGGGTCCGGTAACCACATACTTCTCAGTAAAGGTGCGATTCAGCAGCCATGCCACGATGGGGAGGTTTTTCCTCTCGTTGTACGTCGGCAGAATGACCGAGTACTTGTCCTTGGTGATCTTTGCAGGTGCCATGATTTCGTCTTTGTGCTGGAAACAGAAACCTAGAAGAAGAAAAAGAGCGACGCGTTAATTGGCGATAAAGGAGTGTGCTGAAGTTGGGTTTTCGCGCGTCTGCAGCTTGATAGCTGTCCTTCTGGAAGCTGGCGGGTAGCCGAAAAGTGGCAGTTCAGGGGGCCGCTGGTCGTGATGACTAAGCACGTGCAATTGGAGGATGGATGTCGACTGCCCGCTGGAGGAAGTTCGAGCTCTTCAACGTCCTCGTGTTCTTTTTCCGAGCTTCCAACAGCTGAGGGCTGCAGTATTTTGGCTCATCATGGATTGAAAATCGATGCATCAGCTTCATTTACTGCACGGTCTATTCGTACGGACTGACAAAAAGATTTGATCTCGGTCCTACGTTTTGACTTTTCCTACGGGCTGACGAATAGCAGGACTGGGGAATACAAAGTTGCGACAGTGCCATATCAATAGTCCAATGCAAGTTCATATGCAAGCTGCGATGCCACAAATCAAGCCCGACCTCGTTCATTGGGAGCTCTCAAGAAGACGAATCGTCCCATATCATTCATCCTTCGTGCGAGTTTCAAACATGCAAGTTTCGGTAACCACTGCTGCTACTGTGCCATTCGGGACCAAGCGCAAGCTTCAATGGCTCTCCGCTCCCTAGCCACATGACAGTCTATGCTGGGGATATCCATGCTGCCCTGCAGTGCTGCCGGCTTCTAATGTTCCATTCCAGGCACTGTCCAACGACAAGTACCTGTTAAAAGCCGAACAGACGTGCATTGCATTGGTACAAGCCCCGCTCAGGCGACGGATGCACTGGTGACTGGACGAATACGGAGCTGAAAGCTCATGGTGGCGTCGCCTCCACGGCCAAGGTTGCAGGTTTCCCCGCAAGAGTTGCTCGTTCAAACCACCGTCCCGATCGCGACAATTCACACAGTCTCGCCGCCGCGTCTGCTTGGTCATGCTCACAGTCCCTGGCAGCGTCTGCGGCCTCAAGCGCAAACACTGTGGAGCTTGTTTATGACGAATCTGCTTGCTCTGTCTGACTGCGCAAAGGCAAATCAGCGCTGTTTCCATACCCACAGGCGGCGCCGCCGGCATGTCTCCTTGCTGCCCATGGCCTCGCAGCAAGGTTCCTCGCTACGGTAAACTTGCGGGCGAGCGACTTCACCTCGGAATTATGGTACGAGAGTAGCATCGACACTACCTGTGGAACCGGGACTGAGTTCCTGCGGTGAAGCTGGTCCTGGATTCTCGTCTCTGTCTCTTCTTCCTTCAATCCTCTTGCTTCCCAGTGCACCCTCGCTTCTGCCGACATCAATTTCCTCCTCGCAAGCAGTGCGCAACTCCCCAACTGCGTCCATCTACGCCGTGTCCAAGCATCTCCATTTGGGCCACTATCATTGGCGCGCGACGCCTATCTGATACTTACGTCATAAATATTATCCATCATGGCTGACGGCATCGCTCCAGCTGTTGACAAAGGTACGCAGTGTCATGTCACTTTATATGCGATTGGGAATAACCCGCGTCGCGTGTTGCTATGCGCGCTCCCCATTCGACTCAATTGATGCTCTCCATTGGGGAAATGCTCTTCCTTTCCGCCATGCGCTTCAAAGATGACTTCTGCTTTGTAATGTATCGCGACTGGAAACCTTGTTGCTGACAGCTCGGTCAACAGTTGGCGCGCCTGAGCCTACAGCCCCCGAGGCCCTGGCTGGAGCTCCGACCTTGGAGACAGCCAAGCCGGAAGCTTCTGAGAATCCTCCAGCCCAAGCTGAAACAGCCAAAGAGCCCCCGATTATTGCTGAGACTAAAGCACCTGAAGGGGCGAAGCCGGCAGAGCCCTTCAACATTGTTGATGCCTTCAAACTGGCTCATCAGATTCCACGACCCGTTGAGGTCCAATCTGTTCCTGAGACACCCGTCAATCGATCGGTGAATGGATCACCGAAACCAGAGCTAAATATCCCCATGGAGCCAGAAGAGCCTCCAAAACCACAAGAAGAGCCCGTGATAATCACTAGGGTTCAAGAGCCGCTGCCAACCCCTACAGCATCTATCCCGAACAGCGACATTGGCCCTGATTCCATTGTCGATAAGCCTGTGACTCCAAATGGCGAGTCGAAGACGGCCGAGATGGCAGGCGCCCTTCAAACCGGCAATGACGATGACAAGTCTGATATATCAGAGATCATTATTGGAAAGCGCAAGCTAGCCGAGATCCCAGCCGATGTCCCTGCTGCTTCGTCAGCAGCTGCTGAGAAAGAGGACTCTGATGAGAGCGAGCCGGCAGATAAAAAGGCCAAGATTGACGAAGGTGATGCGAGCACCAATGGTGGAGCTCCGAGGAAGCCGGGCCGCCCTAAGAAGAGCAATAGTCAAAAGAAGACAGCTCCTCCGGTAGTTGGAAAGACGGCGCGCAAGACCCGGAGCCAGGGCCCGGTGGAGGTCTGAAAATGATGGCTGAAACAACGACTTGACGTTCCTTTTGTCTCCCTCTCCTTTGTCGTCTCCTTGGCTCTCTTTCTTGATCGATGCTTAACGCCACTTGTTTTTAGTGCCAAAATGGATCCAGGCCCACGGTGATAAGGCGAAAATGGTTCGCTTGCTTGATGATGGGAGTGTTGAATTTTTTTTTTCATGGGGTGGTCGCTGTATATTTGTCCCAAGCTAACTAAAATGTTTGCCTATGGTATGGCATGATACGGCTTAATGTCCAATGTTGTATGCCTTATGTAACTGCTCGGCCTTACAATTTTTTTTAGTGTTTGCATTCGTGTTGTAAGTAGTGGGAAGCTTGATAACATACGAAGCTTTAGCACTTATAGTAAGCGATTCAGGTCTACTTGAAGATTTCTGACGGCAGAGGAGCTTGGATGTGATTTATATGCTATATTCAATCTTTCATCCGCTGGCTGTACGACTTTACGTCAATACATAAACGAGAATGGATATAATACCTAAACAGCCTCTATCGAAATCTCACTCAATTTAAGAAGAAAGTAAATTCGCTGAGAGTGGCCACTAAGTAGGAAGCCAATAATAGCGATTTTATCAGCACAGAGCTGAAAGTTACCATTACGCACATTGCTATCACACTGATGACTATCTGAATTCTAGCTGTGTGTATTCTCGTCTTGCAATCCCAATTATTTTCTAGGCGAAGCAAGTCCCTTTGTACATGTTCACTACCTACTTATATGAACGAAGAGAACTATTTTAATAGTAGCATGTATGCAACGAAAACACTGTCTTGGAGTATAGAATATATTTACCAATACTCAATTTATATCAATATATGTACTTTGTAGAAAGAGATAGATTCGTATCCTAGATGCATGGCGCGTGTGAAGAGGCCACGAGATCTAGCCCGCGAGTATCTTCTACATACACTCAAGACACTATGTGGTTATACTTTTTAAAGTGCCCATGGCAATATTCATAGTCCAAGTTTATCCTCTTAGCCTGGTGACTCTTGAAAGGTTCCTTTTCTCTCAACAGCCCAAATTATATCTGTATGTGACGCGCACATATCTTCAATTTTGTAAACTCTGCCCCATATAGTGTAGAAATATCGTATATAGTCCCCAGCGTATTGCCAGCCACTGCATCTATACATCGACGTTGCGAAATAGAAGCTCAGACAGCTTCGGAAGCCTCAAAACTCAAAGCGCTCAGTCATAGGTAGGTATATAAATGTATGAGACTCTGTTCAACGCATTTCAGTTTCCAACTTTAACATGCAATCCAATCTGAGACTACACTCATCAACCAGTTCTTTTACGGACAAAGGGAAATTAAAGAAATCAACATCTTACAGCAGAGCAGCATTAAAAAGCAAAATGCATCTGTGCAGCTCTCTTCTCTTCGCCACCCTCGTCCTCACAGGACACTCCTTCGCCAGCATCCTCCCCAGGCAAGTCAAGCCGCCATGGTCTGGAACACAGGCAGCATCGCCAAGAAGCCCTGGACCATCCGCGGCATGGACGAGATCGAAAAGGCCCTCACAAACGTCACAAACGTCTACCCCTACGACTGCCGCTGCAGCAACCAGTACGCCAACGACGACATCGAGCGCTGCTCCCCGCTGGAAAAGATTTCGCACATCAAGCTGGCGCACTGCTACACGACGAGGACGGGCTCCACGTCACTGCGCGTGTGGGACACCAGGCTGGGTGTGAGCCAGTATGTCGAGTGCAGGGCCTACTGGCACGGCGGGTGCCATGGCGTCGCGACGGCGCCGGTGGTGTTTGAGGAGAACTTCCAGTGCCGCGACATGATGGAAAGGTATAATCATCATGGCAAGTTCAAGTCTCTTATGTGTGTAAACGTTGTGCGGCAGCAGCAGTGGCCGGAAGATGTCAAGCAGGGCTGATATAATGGGCAAGTGGAAAAGGACTTGTGATGCTAAAGGACCCGCCTATTACGAACGAGGGAATGACAGATTAAGGGGAAAGGGTGATGTAAAAAATATGGTAAAAATAGAAATAGAGCATCTTATAATCTATTACTTGGTATATATACTGTATTAATACTAGAAGAGTCTCGTCATTATATCTAGGTACCTAGGTATAGAGGCTTTCTCCTATTGCTGATACTACAAATCCCTTTGCTCCCTTTTACTTGTCCAATTCCTTTGATCACATATTTTACATGTGCTGCTTCTACTATATATACGTAATAGAGGGCATGTTTTATAATTTTGGGATTCTTATTCCTACTATTGTGTGTGTGTTCATTTTGCGGTCCAAAGACATCATGGCCAACTGGACAGCGCTCCCCCCTGTTCTCCCCGGACAGACGGACAATAAAAGAGTCCTTGGTGGAGTGATGCCTCCACTAATGGATGGCTCGCCGCGGGAGCAATGCAGGGGCTTCGCTGCACGCTGTCGCTGGGATTAGACTCAGGGGAAGAACTGGAATACCTACATACTAGTAGGTAGTATGGCATGCCTGCACTGCACGCTGCTGGGACTTGATGCGTGCAATCCCATCACTGCCAATTATAGTCACAAGATGCAAACTTTGCTCGTATAGACTCGCATCTCAGCTCGCAACAACGGAGGCCTCTATGCGTAGTGTTATTGCGACTGACGAGAATACGAAGCAAATGACAGTATTGTTCTGGGCGCGCTAGTTGTATCTATTTGTATGTGTATTATTGCATGACGGGGAAAGGAGTTGAAAGCAGTGATTGCTTACATGAGCTCTGAAATGATAGCTGGGATAAGAATCTTCAGCGTCAGTGGGTAAATGTAAACTGTAGATTTTGGCAATGGGCTAGAGTGGATTCAATCGCCCGAGTCCAAGCAGGGGTAGTAAGCCCCAATTTGAGCTCAACCACCGCGATAACCGTATTGACAAGGTGCTCTGCATAAACCACCGCCTGCAAGTATTATTACGGATGGGTGCATACGAGGCACACCAACCTATATTTAACAACACTGAGACGCCAGTGCCTGTTGGACTAGACGCTGCCGGCACGATCTTCACTTTTAGAAGGGTATGCGAGCTGGTGAAAGCATCGCGTCGGTAGTAGTATAGTATTCCATGTTGTGCTACCATGCATTTGCCAATCAACCAGTCGCCCAAGACACAGGCCCGGGGTAGCTACAAGATCGTCATCTGTGGCGAAGCACAGATCGGCTGCAGCCGCCTAGCTCCTGGCCCTGCCACTGTTAGACCCGAGAATTCTGCGTGCTTAGACCATCTATGCGCTGAGGTAAGAACCAAGGAAGTAGTGATAGATGGTGTATTATGGCAGCATCTTTTCAAGTCATGGTGAGAGTTGAGGGCAAAAATAGCCAAGAATGCGTGCACGATTCACACGGCTTGCTCTGTGTCTTCCGATCGAGATGCTGGCTGCACCGAGGGCGGTTACGAGTGTCGATCGCGGCCATGGTGGCAACAAAGAACGACTTGTCAGGCATTTGTTCACTCATCCCAGCGAGGATCACTCAGAGGCCACCCCGCTGCAGCGATGATCAGTCGAGTCGGCACGAATGCATTCCGAGTTGAATGACATGTAGGGCTAATGTATGCATGTCGCTGTACTGTATTTCTCAGATGGTAGTAAGCAAAAATTGGAATTCGCTATTAATACCGAGCAGTAAATAATTATAGAAGCAGAGCAGAGCAGCAGCATATACGAAATGTGCGAGAAAAGCGGGATGATGCAAGACAAAGACAATCTGCGGTTGGGAGGTTGAATGCAAGAATCCGACTCGTCACTGGGAATGTCATCGAGCCAATGCAGCTGAGAGAGCTAGCTGCGGTAGCTGGTGCGGTACCTTCCTAACAGTGCCAGTAGTGCAGAGTTTATCTTATCTCGTCTCGACTGGCCGTCGGTGCATCTATAAGCGCTACGATGGACCAAATGCACTCGCTGGCTGCACGAGATTTTGCCGCTGATGAACAGCCGTCACGCCTCGTGTCCTGCTGCCACGGCTCGTATTCATTCATTCGTGCCATCTTCCCGTCTATCCCCCCGACCCACTCCGCCGGTGCCTGGCATCAAACAGCCACCACCGGCCCAGGGAACCACTTCATGCTAAAACAGCAGCCAGGCGCTAACGCTGCAGTGGCTTTAAGGGGTCGCAAAAATAGCAACCTTTCAACGCCTTTTTTCGCGTAGAGCCCGCCTTAGTGGCCACCGCGCCCCGTCCGCGACCAGAGGGGCGCTGGAAAGGAACCCACAAGGGGCAACGCCGACAGGGGTCGAGGCCAATGGGATGCCGCGCAGACGGTCTGGCCGTTGTGCGCAACACGTCCACTTGGGTCAAGCGTAAAACAAAGCGAAGGGAAAGAAAATGTCTGCTGAAACAAACGTCTCCAGTTTAAAAGTCAAGCAGGTAAGCTGGGCCGAGTAATTCTTGGCTGCAGGAGGTGCTCCGTCGTGAGGCCAACATTATAGCGCATTGCATGTGCTGTTGCGCCTATAATTTTGGTTGTAGGTAGTAGTTGGTTGCTTGGCGGTCTACCTACTAGTGTCTATCTGTCTGTGGCTAGTACATCAAGGATACGAAGCATTGAGCAGCGCTGATCACCGGATGCACACGTATCTTTAGGTACTGTCACTATCGATTAACACCCAGGCCTGGCACATGCGTGACCACCTTCTTGTTCCTTCGCAAGCTCTGTAGATTCTTCCACTACTGCTTCACTATACCATGGTCTGGCTCCAATCTCCATCTTTTTTTTCTGGGTGGATGGATACACGCAGTCGATGGATGGACGCTTGGAGGCAGCCGCCACCTCTCCAGCAGCCTATTCGAGCGGATCCTCTCCCTGCACACTTGTCTCGCTTCTCCATCCCAGAGCTTGGGCCCCGATGCCATCTGTGATCCTCAACGCAGCCAAAGCCGCGGGCAGACCATCCCCATCCAGGAATCGAGCCCATCCTGGTCAGGTTCCCTCTTTTCCTGCTCACCTGTCCACTCGAAACCCCATCGGATGACCCCTGGTCAAGCCGAGCTTTTCCTCTTT
Organism: Trichoderma hamatum GD12; assembly: GCA_000331835.2. NCBI lineage: Eukaryota > Fungi > Ascomycota > Sordariomycetes > Hypocreales > Hypocreaceae > Trichoderma > Trichoderma hamatum. Next base: position 180,760 of record ANCB02000101.1, read on the forward strand.
TTCTTTGCGCTTCCTTCGTTTTTTTCTTCTTCATCCAAAAGCCCGGCTCATCTGCGATTCACTAGCGGAGAGCGTCCCTCGTTTTTTTGTCTTGTATAACGGCGCCGGTGCCTTGGCCTCTTGTTTCGTTTTTTCCTTTCCTCCTTCGTTTTCTACTCTCGTTTTCTCCCGCTGCTCGCTACTTGATTTAGCGACCTAGGACGGACAGGCATCTTCCGAAGCGACGTGCCCCCTGACATCACGCTGGTGACGCAACTCACTCGGATTGCGCACTTCTGGCCGATTCTCTCGACGCGTTCCTCCACCAGCCCTCGAGCTCTTGACTGAGCCACGACTGGCCTCGGACGCTGCTGCTTGGCGCAAAAAGTCACTTGCGCAATCGTTTCAAGCGCTTCCACTGCGTGGGAAAAACAGCCCGACTGGCATCGAATTGCGCTTTGCTCTCGCTTATAACTGTCGTTTGATTTTGTTCAATTTACAAATCTTCTGCCCTAGACGGGCGCACACGCCTGCAACATGACCTTCCAGGAGCCTATCCAACAATGGCTTCAGAAGCGCGATGACGCCGAAACCCCCGCCGAGGAGCTTCTGAATCTGCTTAAAGATCCCTTTTCAGGCACGGTCAGTTAAAGTCGCTTAGTGGGCGTCGCACTCGCAAGCCCAAGCATCCCCTGTCTCTATTCTGTCTAACATCTCAATTCTTGCAGCTCGCATCGGCTTCCGTTTACTCTGCCTTGGGTACTTCTCTCGGCTTCACAGCCATAGTCGCCCTGTTGTTCTCTTTCCTGAGACCCTACAATCAGAGTGTATACGCTCCGAAGCTAAAACATGCCGATGAGAAGCACGCTCCGCCGCCTCTGGGCAAGAAGCCGTGGTCCTGGGTCCTCCCCTTGCTGAGCACTCACGAGGAAAAGCTGATGCAGCAAATTGGCATGGATGCCACCATCTTCTTGCGCGTTATGCGCATGTGTCGCAACATCTTCGTGATCCTCGCCATCATCGGCGTCAGTGTTCTCGTCCCCGTCCACTATAAACTGTCCGTGCCAGATACCAACACTGTCCAAGACTCGACCAGTTGGATCTTGGAAATCACGCCCTTGAATCTCTGGGGCAAAAACCTGTGGGCCCAAGTCGTCATTGCTTGGATCTTTGACATTGTCGTCTGCTTCTTCCTCTGGTGGAACTATCGTAGAATCACGCAGCTTCGCCGCAAGTATTTTGAGAGTGAAGACTACCAAACTAGTCTGCATTCGCGAACACTAATGGTAAGCCCTGCCAATAATTCAACATCGTCATCCCATGTTTTCCCTCCCCCCCCTCTCAAGACGATGAAAAGTAGCTGACAGTCTGCCTCAAAAACAGCTGACCGACATCCCCAAACAAGGATGTTCAGATGAAGGTATCGCGCGTATCATCGATGGCGTTGCTCCTAGCTCGTCTTTCGCACGAACAGCCATTGCCCGAAACGTCAAGGATCTTCCCGACCTCATTGCGGCGCACGACCGAGCTGTTCGGAAGCTGGAAAAAGTACTGGCCATCTATCTCAAAAATCCCAATAACCTGCCACCACGACCAACTTGCAAGCCCTCCAGGAAGGATCGTTCATATGGAACCTACCCAAAAGGCCAGCGATTGGATGCCATTGAGTATTACACTCAGCGCATTCGAGAGCTTGAGGTGGAAATCAAAGAGGTTCGTGCAAGCGTTGACAAGCGAAGCTCCATGCCTTTCGGATTTGCCAGTTACTCAGAGGTTGCCGAGGCGCATGAGATTGCCTACCTCGCCCGCCGGAAGAAGCCCCATGGCACGACGATTAAATTAGCGCCCAAGCCCATCGACATTATCTGGCCGAATATGCCATTGTCCAGCTCCACCAGAAGTCGTAGAAGATGGTTCAACAGTCTCTGGATCATCCTTCTCACTTTCTTCTGGATTGCTCCCAACGCCATGATCGCCATCTTCCTCGTCAACTTGAGCAACCTGGGCAAAGTCTGGAAAGGATTTCAGCACTCTCTGGAGGCAGACACCAAATTTTGGGGCATTGTGCAGGGTATCGCCTCACCCGCCATCACATCTGGTGTCTATCTGGCTCTCCCCGTCATCTTCCGCCGGCTATCTATCAGGGCAGGAGACACAACCAAGACGGGACGTGAGAGACACGTCGTGGCCAAGCTCTACGCTTTCTTCGTCTTCAACAATCTCATTGTCTTCTCCTTCTTCAGCGTCATCTGGTCTTTTGTTGTTGCTGTCGTCAACGACGCTGACAAGGGTGAGAATGCATGGGACGCGATTATCAAAGAGGATCTTGCTGCCAGTATTTTCATTGCCTTTTGCAGAAACAGCCCCTTTTGGATCACATATCTCCTGCAGCGGCAACTTGGTGCCGCCATCGATCTCGCTCAAATGTGGCCATTGATCAGTGCATTTTTCATAAAGACATTCTCTAGCCCTACGCCTCGAGAGTTGATTGAGTTGACAGCGCCGCCGGCGTTTGACTATGCCAGCTATTATTGCTATTTCCTGTACTACTCGACGGTTACACTGTGCTTCTCGGGCATCCAGCCACTCGTCCTCGTGGCAACGGCGCTATACTTTACCATTGATTCTTTCCTGAAAAAGTATCTGATCTTGTACCGCTTCGTTACCAAAACAGAGTCGGGTGGTTTGTTCTGGCGTGTCATTTTTAACCGCTTCATCTTTGGCACCATCTTATCCAACGGTGTCTTTTTGTTGACGTGCTGGGTTCGCGGAGATGGAACGCACCTTCAATTCTTTTGCGTGTGCCCCTTGCCAGTTCTCTTGGTTTTCTTCAAGATTTTCTGCGGAAAGGCCTATGACGACCGGATGCGATACTACAAGACGAGGGCGGCGGCACGACAGGGCGGCCCCTCTGCTGCGCAAAAGGAGAACAACCTTCGAAACGAGAAGCTTGCCAGCCGATTTGGCCACCCAGCTCTGTACAAACCGCTCATTACCCCCATGGTTCACCAGAAGGCGCAAAATCTGCTTCCGTCCATCTACTCAGGACGACTGACGGATGGTAGGGAAGTGGGCCCTGCTGGAGACTTGATGAGCGTCAGTGGCTATTCAGACATGTATGCCCTCAATTCCATGCAAGGCGGCAAACCAGGCAAGGCAGCCGATGGAGTGCCCGGATTCGAGTACGTCTCAGATGCGCAAATGGACTTTGAGTACTACAAGAACAGAGCAGAGTTTACTGAAGAACACGGCGGTGGTGAGATGTACGGCAAGGAGCTTGACGGATACCGGCCCGGAACGCCCGGCTCGATGGACAGCGGCTCCAGGCCGGGAACGCCATCCAACCGCCATGCCACGCCGTTTTCGCCAGGAAACGTGAGACTGCCGCCGCCCCACGAAACAGCCTACCGACCCAGCCCCTATGGCGAGGACTCGATCAACAGGCACCGTAGTCCGCTCTATTCTCAAGAGAATAACAGCTCGTCTGGCTTGGTGCACAACGCCCAAATCCCTGCCATGGCGCCACCCGCGTCATATCGGAACGTATCTCACGAGCGGTCACAGAGCCCTAGTCCCTTTGGAGGCTACCAAGAAGTACCCCTGGATCGAGCTCGGAGTCCCGCGGTAGGCTCACCAGCTCAAACTCCTGGTGCTGGAATTGGTGGGCCACGAGGGTACGCTGGCGTTCCCCAAAACGAGGACGTAGAAAGCCCAGAAGCGGACCCTATGCAGTACAACTACTTCAGAGGCGGTTCTCGACCGTCAAAGCCTCCTGGACAGGGCTGGTAAAGGCTTCGTGGGAAGGCGAAAAGGAAAGAGATGGGAGGAACAAATGTTTTGTTTTTGATATTGGAGAGATTCTGCATGGCGTTTACGGGCTTTAGACTAGACGATTGACAGACTATTGAGATGAATGAGAGACAGAGAGGCATAATACTTTCGATTCAGGGAGGTTTTGCGATACATGGACGGAAAAATCCATCATCATCTTTTCTTCTTTTCGTTTGGATAGGACATGAAAGAAATATACTTACGACACTATTTTTACATTTTATATTATGATTGCATTATTGCTTCCCTGTGAACTTGTATTGTGCATTTATTATTATTAATTAATTACATGACTATCATTTGACATTTAGCTATTAATGCAAGAATTAGTGTGTTTATATATGTATGCCATCGTCGTCTGCCCAACCATCGATGTTTGTTTTTACTTCTACCCCCAAGAATCATCATTACAAGTATCGTATTCAAAAAACGGAAGTGAGAGTGGAAGAAAGGAAATACATGTCTTCTAGACAAAAGAGCTGCCAGTCTCGGAAAACTTTTCAGCATATCCCCGCAGATCATTTCTCAGCTGTTCCATCAACTCGTCGTCAACAATCGTATCCTGCCAGGACAAGCTAATAGTGAGTTTGGATCCCGCAACGCTCGCCACGTCAACAGCCATAGGAGGCCCAGCAACCATGGCGCCATTAGAGAAGAGCATCCGAGTTGCCTTGGGGCCACTTGTTGTCTCTGCGCTCTTCAGCACGCCAATGTTGCTAATCTCCCACGACTCGACGCGCGGCTTGCCGTCCTTGCCGCTCCAGAACTCGCTCCAGTTGCCAATGAACTTGAGCATGGCTATGATGTCGTCCCTGGGAGTGAGGGCGAGCTTGGTGGCGAGCTCTTTCTTGACCTGGCTGGCGTTTTCCCATATCAGCGAGTTGATGTCTGCGTCGGGAGCGCGCAGGGCCGAGACTGTCTTTGGAGAGAAATTGTGGACGCAGGTGCTGACGAGGCAGCGCAGGGTAGTAGATCCGGATGTCTTTTCGTCAGGCTTCTTAGTGAGATACGGCCTGAGGCTGATGGGCGTGCCGGAAAGAAAGGCGGGTGATTCTGCTGGAGACGAAGAGAGGCGTTTGGCGAGCGAAGCCAGCACGAGAGAGTGGAGGAGTGCCGTGAGCGTGACGGAGTGGCTCCTGCAGGCGTCCAGAAGGATGGAGAGAGTCTCGGGGGAGATGTCGATGGGCTTGATGCGCGTCTTGTAGGGCAGCGCAAAGTCGATGGGCTTTGCGTTCCAGACGGGCTGCGGCTTGGGCTTGAGGAACGAGGGGGCGAAGTGGTTCCACAGGATGCCGACCATGAAGCGGAAGGAGAGCGTGAAGTTGACGTCGTTCTCTAGGGGTTCAGGGAGCGAGGTAAGTTTTGGGAAAGAAAGCTCGGTTGTGGAATCTTTGTCTTCCAAGTATTGATTGGCAGCCAGGGCTGAGAGCAGCATCTCGTGGAATTGGCGGCCGCTGGTTCCGTCCATGAGCGAGTGGTGAAAGGCAAAGAAGACATCTTCCTGTCCGCCGAGTTGCTCCAAGACATTTTCATTATTGCTCCTGGGCCTCAAGATGGTGATTCTCCACGGTGGGCGCGTCTCCAGGTTCTGCCACTTCTGGTCATGCTCCCAGCCCTGATGGTCGGCGACTTTGTCCTCATACTCTTGCACCGTCTCACAGGGCACCAATTCAACAGAGACGTGGTCACGCAGATCAACTTTCGAGATGTGCGTCCAGTGGGCGTTGTTGGAGTCCTCGCCGGCGATGCCTACGCGGAGGGCGGGCTGCTCTTTGACGATGGAAGCGAGGGCGGCGAAGAAGGTCGGGCTGATTTGATCACCTTGAGGGAGAGAAGGTGAAGATGGTGGGTAGAGATGGCGGCATGAGACGGTGACGCAGCGGTAGATGCCGAGATGGTGACGGGATGAGGAGAAGTGTTCACTGTTCAATTGATTAGTATAATTATACATGGAAAAGTTGAAGATGTGTATACAAGGTATTTAAATTGATATGTTTGTAGTTGTGAAGATAGTGAATTGGAATTAAGTGAGGCGTGGTGTTTACGAGGTAGTGTTGATTGCTCACCTAAAACCGAGTTTACGGATAGTCTGGGGACTGGTGGTGGTGCTGTGGGCAGTCATTGTGATGGGTTCGGATCTGCCCAACTAATGGAATTGGCTTTGGTGAAAAACTGTAGTTTGGAGTTTATTGATAATAAGCTGCGGGTATGTTCTGGTGCCTGGATTGGGATCGGCCCCTTTTTGGTGAAGGATTGCGTGTTACAGTATTAGAAGAAAAAACATTAACGATTAAAAACTTATGATAATCAATTAACTGGATATAGGAGATGGAGTAGACGGCGCCTCTCTTGGAATTTCTCGTGTCCAGAGAAGAGAGGAGTTGGAGAAGAGGGGAAGGGATCGGTGAAGGATGAAGAATAAATAATGCAGCCGCATGTAACATGTAGTTTTCTCGGAATGTTTGAGACACCCGAGACAAAACTACGGGCTCTCGTCTCTTTTACAATTGGCTCAACGGCGGCCTCTCATTCAATTGCTAGTAACAGGCACCAGCCGATAGGGTAGATAGGGATCGAATCAAGTGCTGTTTGTGGTCAAGCTTCGGGCGAGCAGATGCCGTGCCGAGTCGCTTGACTTTTTTTTCTTCTCTGGTGACGCGGATGCGCTAAAGGAAACCCGTTATCCACTATAGAATGGAGTTACGCTCCAAGTATTACAGGGGAGCAAACAGAAGGATTCCTGGCTTGTAAGTACTGCACATGGTAGAGGGTGCGTTGTAGGTTGTGCTATGTGGTATTCATTAGCAATGGCAATGAACAATGCAAATGGTGTTGGGCGATGACAATAGGCCCTCATTCCTGATTTATTCTACCTCTTTCTCTTTCTGAGAATTGTTGCAGATGGCGTTGGCTGGTTTTAGCAAGTACATGTACAGTAAAACCATGAGCTACGGAATACGTTATGTAAGTGCTCCTTAGTACTTACGACGGGATGTATTGATGGGCATACCTGTAATCGCCGCCACGACTGAATTCAAAGAGAACAATGCTATGAATTATGAATGGATGTATTGTAGTGACCGAATCAAAGTCTTCCGCCAGTTTTGTGGCGTAATGTGGCGGGTAGTGTAGCCGTCAAGCAACTTCGGGCATCTTCAGCTGGGCCTAGCATTATCCGGAAATGGATTCTGGGTCCTGTTATTTCATGTTTACACTTTATAATAAATACTAGTAAGGAATAGCAACAGCGGCCAGTACTAGCGGTATTCAGCGGTGGCGCGTAAATTATACATGTATATAGGAATCGCATTCCACTTATACGTAGTTGATTTAAATATCCATATAATAAAATGAATGAATGTATTTACAGTGTACCATTCTAAATGTGTAAATCTAAAGTAATAAATAGCTTCCCCTTTCAATATATTCGTCTAATAAACCAGTGCCTTATACATTATTAATAAGCTCTGACTTTGGCCGTATACGGTCTTTACTTTGAAAGGAGACTTTCAGAATAATAGTTTTGCTTTAATTATGCTTGAACCAGTAAATTGAGATCATTACAACTTCTCTAGATAACCTCTAAATTATCCAAATTCCAATAAACATCATCATTAGCAAGTTAAAGGGTAAATAAGATATAAAAGATGAGGCTATAACCAAGACTATCGTTCCTTGCTCCACGCACACCGGCCGTTACGCGCGATCGAATATTCTCACAATCGACGCCACTCGTAAGACCGCCGACCCCAGAAACTGACAGAAAACATGCGGCAGGCTTGCAGAACCAATTAGAACAGCACGCGGTAACGATAAAATAGATTACACGTGATCTGGTGTATGATTCCTTCAGACCTCCTCCAACCCCGCAAACACCATGTTCTTTACCATCACGTCCACGGACAATGCGCTACTCCTACTAAGCGGCGCACGCACGGTGTCTGTAATCATAATGGAGCTGGGGCTCGAAGTTTACCGCAATCGTTTTGCTAGGGTTGAAACAGACCTTAGTAGACAGGTCACTGAAGGCTTGGAGCTAATCAAGGTACATAAGTCATTTACCCCGTTGGAATGGCACACTAACGTATTTACCGCAGGAGCTTCTGGAGAAGTTGGATCGTACAGAAACGCAATTGACAAAGACAAAGCTGGACCTAGATAGCGAGAGTGAAGCGAGAAGACGTCTTCAGAAAGAGGTCCAAGGGAACAGGGAATGGAAGGAGCGCCAAGAAAGACGGCCGTTTATGGCCGTGTTAATTGATGCGGACGCGGATGGGTATGTGGTAAGCAGTGTGTGTCATGGAGACTTGAATGTTGATTTGCTAAGTTAGAATGATCGTAGTTCCGTGATAGTTACCTCACGATGGGAGAAAAAGGTGGCGAAGACGCTGCTGATGCGCTCTTTGCGGAGTTGCAGGTGTATATGCGAGAGTTGACTGGAGTTCCCAATAACATGGATATTCTCGTTAGAGCATTTGCGAACATTAGTGGGCTAGGTCGAACCCTTGTACGTGATGGGCGATTGCAGGACATCAACCATCTGAGAGCTTTTGCAACGGGTTTTAGCAACCGTCAAGTTTTTTTTGACTTTGTGGATGTTGGGTCTGGGAAGGAACGGGCAGACTACAAGATCCAGGGTAAGATATATCAGTTTTGTTTCGTCGTGCCTCGAATTCTGTTCACTTCATTTTCTTCTGGCGTCTATACTCTAACATTGTATTGCCATCACAGAGAATATTAAGTTTTTCGTGGACAGTCCTCAGTGCAAACACCTAGTGGTCGCTTGCGGGCACGACACCGGTTATGCCCCGTTCCTGGGACAGTTTGTTGGTGACAAGCAAGTTGCGGAACGCATAACGTTGTTGGAAGGAACCCCATTACCGGCAGTGATTAAGAATTTGGGTCTGAAGAAAATACGGTTTACGTCGGTTTTCAACGAGGTGACGCAGCCAGTGGTATCGCCCAGATCTGTAGGATCGTCATGGTCGAGCGTGGCGGGGGCCAACCGGCCTACAGATTCTGAACCTAGATCGTCAGTGCCTGTGACTCCGTTGGGTGGATTTCGAAACTCAAAGGCAAAATCAGACAGACTTGGACCAATCTTGATGGACGACAGCGGGCGCCGAGTTGACCGCCCGCTGCAGGTGAAGGCGGCGATAGTAGAGAGGATCAAGATCAAGTCTCTGTGCTATTATTTATTCCTTCGTGGGGAGTGTGTTATGCCATCGTGCTTTCGCAACCATTTCCACCAACCGCTCTCGAATGAGGAGTTTGATGCCCTCTGGTCGCTGAGCCGACAAAACGGGTGTTACGCACATCGTAAAGCGGATCGAACGGGCAGTGATTGTTCAGATGTCATGTGTGTTTATGGGCACAAGAGTTGAACGAAAGCAGAGGATTTGTGAATCGTTCTTACATTCCAGTGAGAATGAGTTGGTAGTGCAGGACAGTGAAATGTAGATGGTTGTATAGGAAAGAGTTGGAAGAATTTAATGCCAATTTTTTGGGAAACATTCGGGCTGACCTAGTTAACATAGTACCTAGGTAGGTATGTATCGGAATAAGCGGACTGTGTGCATTTCGCAGACAGAAAGCAGCTACTTTTGGCTTACGCAGTGTCTTTATCTTATAGTAAGTAGGACAGCATAGGAGGCCAGTTTTGCACATAAGTGTACCCTCTAGAGACATGTGATTTGTAGCGCTATCAAGAGACCTGAACTGAACTAAGGTATCGTTATGTACATACCTTATGTGTGCACAGATGGAATGAGCAAGAATAGGCTCTTTGTTCCCTTGTGGATGTTATGTTAGAGAGGTACGTTGAGGTACGGTCAAGTGCTGCGTGTTGGCCTCTTGTGGACTCCTAAAATAATTAACTAAAAGGTTCAAGGACACTAATTCCGTCCTTCACTGTAGCAGAATAGTATATGATAATTCATATAATCTATAATACATTCACTATTAGCCCAAATAAAGTCCTCGATAGTTCACCATGGGCCTCCACAAGCGCGTGGAATTCCTCACTCAACCATAACCTGTCAAGCTTGCAGGCCGTGTATAGAGCAACAACCTCTCGTAGCGGCTCTGGAACCGAATTTTCATAGCAATAACGTATTAACGCCACTACATCATTAATTCTTTCTTTATATAGCGCAAATCTTGCCAAGGTTCCATGTAGCTCATTAAGCGAAAGATCCATTAACCCGGCAATACCGTAGCATTCTGCAAAAACATAAACTCGTGCATGTAAGAGAAAATGATTTGTATAATCTTCATGCGCGTGGTTGCTTCTGATACGTGAACCAAAGAAACCACTAGTAAAACGAAACGCGCCAAAATAGGCAGAAGCTCGCTGATTTTGAAATTTTTTCCACTGAATCTCACGTTTTGTAAGTTGTTTTGGAGGAGTCTCGTCTTTCTTAGTAGCTGTAGAATTACTAAATAAGTTTGTAGGGGTTGGTGGTGGCGGACTCGTCGGTGGTGGCGGACTCGTTGGTGATGACGGACTCGGTGGTGGTGGCTCACTAGTGGCCTTAGATTCTGATTTTAGTCCAATAACCGGGGAAGCAGCAGTATATTTCCCAGTATATGTATACTGCCAAAAACAAATAAAAGTATCTTCATCCACAGATTTCCATTGCACACACTTTTCAGTAGATTCGGAGAAATTACCATTTACCAACTTCTCAAATACAGGGGATTGGTGTGCAAAGAGAGCAGAATATATGGTGAATTCTCGCTGATTGGGGCCCACTAGAAATCGGAATGGGGGTGACGAGGCAATGCTATGTGTAGGTATTAGCCTTTAATATTCATATCCTAAATTATTTACACTCACATTTCCGCCGGTATGGAATTCATGGTGTGTATATATAGAAATATTTTCACGTATGAGGTGTTTCTTATACACTCACTATATGGAAGTTGACTGGGGGGTCGAGATGCTACTCCGCATTTTAAATGGTAGCATCTATAGCAGCTGGTATTTGCAAACGGTAAAACTAAATTCCGGAAGCACTCTATTAAATAAGCCTGTAACATAGATTGTCGTACAGCCATAAGAAAGAATAAAAGGGAGCGCCAGAAGATGGCTGCAAGTTCCCAACAAAAAAAGCGTTAGCACGGCAAAAATAACCTATACAGTGCACATCATGAGTATCATCATTCTGGTATTATTCCCAAGTTGTTCATAAGCTTTCTTCTTCAGGTCAACAAACTCTATTAGTGGTTTGCAGCCTTCGTTGTAGAATTGCAAAGGATAGGCTGTCTTCTTTATATCGGTTTCACCTATTCTCTTATTATCATTACATAGCTTAGTCTATTCAATGAAACCAAATAGTACTTTCCTAATTCCGTTACTTGTTCCGCTCCGTGGTCTTAATAGTGGTATGACAAACTAGGTTTCCGTGGATGGATTTGTATGTGTGTGAGCTAGTGCGTAGCTAGTAGAGTCATAAACGAATTCCAATCTAATTACTATGTTGAGAACTGGCTATCTAATCTATCTAAATAAGCAAAGTGAGCTTATTTACCCAGTTAGCTAGGGTAGATCATCTAAGATTCTGGAGATCCGGTTCATATATCGTTATACGAGTCGGTACATGACGGTTGTACATATAAAATATTAGGTGATTCACTCATGGGTTGCACACCATGTTTTCATTCCAATAGCACCGAAGCGAAACAATCCTATTAGCCCGCCCATATTTTTCAAGATCAGGTTCTGGGGCATCAGGCGTAAGGGCCCGCTGCAGTCCTCGGCGCTATAAGTAACGATGTCAGCAAAGGTCAACTGTTTAACTTTATCAAAGGGGTACATGCTCCCAGATGTAGCATTGAAACTTGTACCAGTTATTCTTCTGCAGTATATCTGACCAAAGAAATTTTGCTGATAGAACCGCATTCTGTAATATGTAGGAACCTAGCCATTTGCAATACCAATAAAAGAGAAAGAAGAATAATTTCTAGATACTTTTAATATCCACGAACCTCATTAGTTAAAAGCGCCGATACCAGGCATGTGCTGTTCATTATTAGGTATACTGCTGTTGTAATAGAGCCTGAAAGTAAAACTGGATGTGGACATCATGGGGACGTCGAGATCAATTGGGGGCGGAGGTTCTTGCTAATCGGCCTCAACAAATCGTGCGATGCTGCGCCAGCTATCTTTCACGCCGCTACGATTGGTCATCCATGTAATGCTGCGCTCCGTGATTTTCCCCATCTCCGTTGCCGTTGCGGACTTTGTTGGCAATTGGTAACTGGCATATCCACATCTCCGAAGTAAGTTGCACTAGTCGTCAAGGAAGAGGGTGATGTGGGGTTCCGATTTTTATTATGTACCATCCGCTCCCCGAACAGAGCCTGCTTGCCATGTTCCAGTCTCCTCGTCCTCTCCGTTAGGTTTTCGACAAGCACACCGTGCAAGCGTCTATGGCTATGCCTCCTGTGGCTGTCCATCGACCCGTTCATCCAGCTTTGCATAGTCTCCCCTCAGGCCACACGTGTAGTGAAAAGTGTGGTCAAGTGGCCTGCAAATTCCTTTCCCGTTACCAGTTTGCTAATAGGACCTTTTGGAGAAAAGCTCTTACAGGGGAGTTGAAAGAAGGACATATGTAAAAGCAGGGTCTAGCTACAGGGCAATTAGAAGTCGCTATAAGACTGCATTGCCGGAGCCCTGGGTGCTGGGCCAGCACACCTTGACAATCCCTTATTATATTAATATAGACTCGGATTCAACTACTGTAGTTATATGTACTTATTTAAGTCTGGCCACATGCAACTTGCTCTACACAGCCTGAGACACAAATTTTCTCAATAATCTTTTTACGGGCTACTCACTTTGAGAAGCTCATTAGTAGATGCCAAAGCTAGATCTATATTCAATCTTTCCTTTCTTTAATGAGAGGAAAACTGCTTTCGTCGTCGAGGTGGCTAGCAGTTATTATAACGACAACTATACTTAAACGGATAAAGTTCAATAGCGGGCCCCTCCCCTAAACTTCTGTCAATCTCGTGATAATTCAGTTGCCACTTAATATAAGTTTGAAGAGCTCGCACCGATATGTATCACGTATCGCTACTATTAGGATATAATTCTAGCAGAATATGCTGAGTATTATTTTGATATAGTGCTAGCCGTTAAAATCGTTTATAAGCGGGATATGAGGGATGCTTAACGGTAAAACTCGTAGCCGTTCTGACATATTGTTGGTTAATACACCAAGGAAATTTGCGCCACTAACGCCAATGAGATATAGTTTTATTTACATCATAATGGAGTGAGTGCTTTTCTAATTCCCCTCAGTTGCCATTATAAATCTATTCGTGTGGAATGGCTTAATAACACTTTGCGGACTTTATGGAAAAAAGTTTAGGCTGCTGTCCGCTCAATATGGTCCGCTTTAACTCTGGCTAACTGGATTTTTAATCGCTTCTTTAACCATATTGCTCTGCAGCTATAAACCTACTTAAACGTCAGCTCCAGGCCTGTACATTCGACACCAATCTGGTGTTTTTGCAAAAAAGAACAACCAATCCAATCAAAGCAGACCTCGTAACCCGGACTTGAGTTCTTCAGTCGCCTCTATCCGAGCCTGAGCGCCTAATCATACACGATTCCTATCATGACTCCCGCCATCCTCGTCGCTGGTGCCACGGGCAACACAGGTCGCGGTGTTGTGGAAACGCTTTCCGAGTTGTTACAGAAGGACGGTACATTCGACGGGCACAAAGTTCTCGCACTCACACGGGACGCAAGTGCACCAGTAGCTCAACGTCTAGCCGCATTGCCCAGTGTCCAAGTGGTTGAGATAAATTGGGTTGACATCACGGCTGATTGGCTCCGTCAGAACAATGTTGTCCGAGCTTTTATTGCTTCGCACAATCAGCCCAATCAATTTGCCGAAGAATCGGCTTTCCATGTCGCCGCTCTCAATGCCGGTGTCGAGTATGTTGTGAGAATATCGACAATGGCTGCAAACGTCCGCCCTGACTGTCCTGCGTACTATCCCCGGACGCACTGGGCAATCGAGGCTCTTCTCGGTGCACCGGAGTTTGAAGCCCTGAAATGGACTTCGCTGCAGCCAAATGTTTTCTCTCAGTTCGCTCTCGACCCCGCTGCTGAGCTAGTCAAGAATTATCGAAAGACTGGGAAGCAAGCTGTCTTGAGGCTGATGTCTTCAGAAAATGCGCCTGTGGGGATCATTGACTCTAACGACGTCGGAGTTTTTGCAGCACATTTGTTGGTCGAGAAGGACCTAGCCGCTCACAATAAGGCAAAGTATGTCTTGAACGGGCCTGAGGATATCTCTGGCCGTCAGATCGTGGAAATGGCTGAGCAGTACATTGGCACGCAAATTAAGGATGTTCACTACAAGGACATGTCATTTGTTGATCAGATGGCTGCGATATCACAGGAGTCCAAGAGCGTTATCTTAACTATCAAACACGCCCTAGAGACAGCATGGGAAGGAAAGTGTACAGCCTCCACTACTAGCAAGGCGGTTGTAGAACTTGCGGCACCCAAACGTACACCTGCCGAAGTGTTCAAATCGCTGTTGGTGGATTAACGGGAAATCAGATTTGTCCATGTTGGCTTATATTCTGGGCCAGACTGGGATAGGTGTGCATAAGCTCGGGGGCAAGTTCTCCTTGTATATTAGCCCTGTACAGTTTGAAGCATTGTTATATTCCTAATGCATAATGCTTGTGTTCCCTAATTAAGCTACCAGCTGTTAACGATGAAGTCAGCTACGACTGCGATAGCTGAAACCTCGATGCAGATAAGGTTATAACCTGACTCTTATGGATGATCCAGTCCAGGCAACTGGAAGTATTAGTTTACTTCTTGCGCTCATTGAGATAACTTAGATAAGTAGCCAGTTGTTAAATACACTAAGTAACACACAATCAAGATTGCAGTACGATATTAACTTTTGCAAGTGGTGATATTTATATTGCCCTTAGTCCTCCTGACCAATCCGCCAACATAAACCCACAACTCAGCGTAGGCTCGTCCCTTGGGAATACAGTGTTACTAATCATCTAGGAACGCGGTTCGTCACACCACAGATAATTGCGGATAACTAAAGTGTAGATATAGTAGCCGCTATCGGCCGTCAGTCTTCATGCATTACCCCAATGTTACGATTTATTATTGATACGTCCTGAGCATTGAGGTGCTTCCGATCGTCACTACTTGGATCAAAAATGTACTCTGCTGGCAAAGAAAGTATTACACAGAAAGAGAGGCACACCGGAAGCAATACAGTAACTAACACAAGGCCAGAATCGCTTCTTCTTATGCCGTTATGTCATCTTTAAACTGTAACTTGTGGTACAAATGAGCAGGGTGTCAAGCCACGAATTGACTAAAGGTGGATGCTATCGAGCTCTTACCCACTGAAGAGTCCACGGACCATCAACCATCTAATACCATGTAGCTCAACACAACAATACTAAAAATGGACGATTGTCATCCGCTGGCGCTCGTCTCATTGGCCGCCACACAAGCTGACTAGAAGTTATAGGCTGGAGTCTACAGCAGCAGAGCGGCGGAATGGATGGCTCAGCTTCAAGAGGCGCTACGTACGCCAGAGAGTTCAAACGCCAGGCCAGGTATCGGCTTATCTTAGCTTGTGCCCAAAACGAAGTTAATTGTCTTCTGTGCTTTATGACTTACATACATACAGTATGTACTGTAAACAATCATGTTGTACATACATACAGTAGAAACCAAAATAAGTGTCTGGATTTATTCATGTTGAATCTCTTTCCGCGCGGACTATGCCATGGGGCTTGTGGCTTATACGGTGTGGGGAACAATATCACAACTACACGTACGTATTACAAATCAGCATCCCGACTCCAGCATCCACCACCTCCGCACCAGCAGTTGGCGCTGCGAAAGAGCTTGAATTAATACATAAACTACACCTTCCAAGTACTTGCCGGGTTGGGCGATAGACAAACAGGTCTGCCATGGCGTCGTCTGCATCATTTTGCTTATTCAGACGAATAGCCCAGAGGTAGGTATTTGAGCCCACCATAACCACCTACATCGTTGGATGTGGTGACTCTTTGTATATGGGCAAAATGAGCTGATTAAGCCTTGAGGCGCTTACCGTTTGTCAAGGTCTCAAGAATAGCCTCTGTGGCTACAGCAACGGGGGTGAACAAGGCCGAGTCCAGCTATAAAATCATTGAAAAAGCCGTCGACTTTGAAAGGGTTCAGGCTAGCCGTCCTGATTTTGACCACTCCAGGAAGATTGAAGTCACCAAGCACCCCAACCCGGATTGGAAGTATGGCCAAGGAGCCGAGATGCACGATGCATCTGTAGAACACAGGGAGATTGATCCTTATGCTGCCGATCGACCTATGGTGAATAACTATCGCTTGCTCGTGGCAGGTATCGCGCCACGACCTGTAGGGTTTATTAGTACCATCTCCGGCGATGGAAAGTCCAAGAATCTGTCTCCTTTCAGCTACTTCCAAGTCATCGACCATGACCCTCCAATGTTCATCATCGGCTTTTCATCACGGCCGGGGCGGGAGAAGGATACCTACCGCAACCTCAAGGAGACGGGAGAGTGCGTCATCAACTCTGTATCAGAAAACATGATTGAGGCCGTCAACGCATCGTCTTTGGATGCGCCATACGGTGTCTCAGAATGGGAAGTCTCCGGGTTGCATGAGGCGTCTACGTCGACTGTGAAGCCATCTCGTGTGAAAGAGAGTGTCTTCTCGATTGAAGCCAAGGTGGTGGATATTAAGGAATTCGCAAGCCATTCAGAGGGCATGAGTCTCGCTGGATTGGTCCTTCTCAAGGCAACACGGTTCTGGGTACGGGACGATGCTACGAACTCGGATGCCAGCAATATCGATATAGAGAAACTCCGGCCAATAGGTCAACTCGGCGGGATTTCCTATGGTCGCATCGTATCGACATTCGAACTGCCAAGAAGCAGGTGGAAGGACGAGTACCCAAAGAGTGAGCTTCTCTCCAGGCTTGAGATTAACAAGTCAACGGCATTGAGGGGCGTCAGTCAGGACGATGTATATGAATGAGGGTCAGCCGGCTGATGGCAATGCGATATTAAGGATAACTAGACGTTTTAATGTTAGTAAATATCTTGGGTCGGGAGTTACAGCCTTTAGAATAGACCGCATATAAGAGCAAGGCTAGAAAGAGCATTCAGCCATTATAGATGGTATTTATGGCTGTCCCTTTGCTCGCACTGTATCAGCCACAAGCTCCCACGATATAGCTCGTGCGGAAAGAGATTCGATACAAACGAGGCCGGATACTTATTTCGCTTTCTACTGTAACTGAAAGTTTTACCAGACAGCTGTTTCGGCGCTACGGAGTGTTTCCACGACCCATGTGCATTCTACTGATGGGCAACGCAAGCTGTTCATTGAGAATGGGAACCAAGGGAGCTTGATCCTGCAATTCTCCTGGCCGAAGCTCCATAGAGCAATACACCTCAGAGAGATAAAGTGCTTTATGAGGGGAAAATGGTGCTCCCGTGACATGAAAGGACCGCTATTGGTTGCTTCCCCTAGACGGTGCATGAGACAAGCTGATATAAAGCGCGGGAATGCTAAGGGCCGTTTCTGCCATTCAGGCACTACGATGGAGTATACATGTATGCAGGGATATCATCAAAGCTAGAGAATCGCTCGCTATCAAGCACTTGAAGAAACCCACATAAATATATTAGAATATACTAACCATAGCCAATGTCGTTGCAAGCTCATCTCCTTTTACTGTCGCTGTACTACCATCAATTACGTTTGGTTGCTCGCCATAAAAGTTGCCTTCACCCAGCCTGCATACATAGTGTATCTTGCGTCTTTTCTCTGGACTTGCCAGCTATCTCTTACTGGAATATCCGCAACTGCACCATGAATTATTAGGATCATTTCCTCTAGTATCATCAAATACATGAAGCTTCGAGCAGCGGTAGCATTCATAATACGGACAGCCTGCGTTTCCGTTCTGATTTGTTGAACGAGTTTTATGTCTCTTGCTCTCTGCTCCGCATTGAGGGCAGGCAGGAGGCTCCTCAGGAGGTGGCATAAGCATGCTCATTGGCAAAAGTTTGCCGTCAATATAGATTTCTATTCAGCCCTAGTTCGGTAAGCTTGGATTCATTGCGAATAAGATGGGATCTAGTACCATGTTGAGATATTGTCACAAGATGTCGTTCTAAAGGAGATGAATGGTTGAACACACCCTATCTGAAAGGCTTTGTCGCGGAAATGTACGCCTATAATATAGCTGCAGTATCAACCGCAAGCATCAATAATTTTAAATGTAGTGGAGTGTTTTTAAAGTCATGGCGAAAGCGCTGCCACACAATCGATGGATGCGGATGGACCTACATCAATATGCCGCAACAGAGAGAAAACACAGAACCATAACTCTGTAACTCCATTGGTACAATTGCCATAATATCTAGCCACCAAGGTCAACTTTCGTAGGAATATCTCTAGCAAAGAAACCATGGGGAAAGGCGTCTACTTCTATTCCCGATACAATCTAAACATTAGCTAAACTGCAATTGGCCTTCTTGAGCAATATTGCAAAGTATGCAAGAAGGTGGACACTTGTTTCGGCTGGGCAACACATCATTAATGATACCCCGTAACTCGGGGGTTTCTTGGTTTTAGTCTAGCAATTGACTACAGAGGCATGGAACATGCAGCTACCCAGTATTAAAAGTGCATAACAAAGCATCTACGGTAGTGGTCAAATTACGAATCTCCATTTATAATGAAAGTTGCTACTATCAAATGTTGGCTGATTAGTGAGCATGATATCGTCAATCGTGGGCGGCTCTTAACTACGGCAAGATTCTTTACCCTTTCTAATATGTATCTTTACTGCTCTCCACAAACTTCATTATTAAGGCTTGATTACTTGTAGCGCTCGCGGCCAGGGAAACACTACTTCAGTGCGTTGGCAGCCCTCGAAGAAGCACATGCCGAGCAGCCATCTGCGGACGCGGAAATGCGGGACATTACCGCCGTCCGGAGGCTCTTCAAGGTCAACCTTGAGCGAGACTTGGCGGTCGATGTCGTTGGTATCGTGAGTCCCTGAGCCCTCATCGCGAGACCATGCCGAGGTGAAGACATACGCCGGCGGCAGACGCACCTCGTCCTCTTCTTCGTCTTCATCCTCATCTTCATCCTCATCTTCATCTCCATATTCATCTCCATATTCATCTCTATATTCATCTTCATATTCATCCATATCCTCACCCTCATCTTCATCCTCATCCTCATCTCCATCCTCGCCCTCATCTTCATCTCCGTCTGTATCAGACCACACAAAGACCGCGCGGTAGGGTTGCGTCGCCCCCGTCGGGTCCCATATGCTACCTAGCCTCAGCTTTCGGCGCGCCTTAATAGCTGCTGTCAACTCAGCGGCCATGTGGTGGAAATACATGTCAGTAAAGGAAGCGAAATCGTCCTCGGCATCAGAGTTGGCGTCGTCGGCAAGATACTGATCAATGCGTTCGGCAAGAGGAAAATGCTTTAGCTTCTTTAAGCAGAGAACCAGCTGCAGTAGACGCTTCCGCTGATGCAGCTGTAGTCGACCGTTCGAGTTGGCGATCCAGGGCAGCTTCCGCCAAAACATCGAGGTGTCAATGATGCGGCCCAATTTCCATATGTGCCCCTTTGTCAAGATGCCATCCGTTGTCAGCTTCACGTCAGTCAGGCGGCAGCCCTTGTTGAATGTTAGCGGCTTGGTGTCGTCCTCGGGCGCGCTGAATGCTTGAAATAGCATTTTTTCAAGAAACTCTGGCATCTTGAGTGAGGCCACCGGCTCTGGGTTGCTGTTGCTATTGTCGAGAATCTCGCCGTTGAGTAAACACATGGCCAGCACCGACAGACTGAGGCTACGACCCTGCTTGCTGAGAGATTCATAATCCAACCGCACCGGGTATTGGCAGCAGTTCGCAACAATAGCGAGCCGGTCCCACGGCTTTAGCAAGTTGCGCTCCTCGATGTCGCCGACTACTCTGGGTGTCATTGCGCTCGATTCCGGCAGCATCACTCTATATCTCCCCGCGGCCCGCAGCACATCCTCGATCTTACGGCTGTCGTCTGGCGACAGTTTTGCCCCGTAAAGTGCCAGGCATAGGCGTGTGGCCTGCGTGGCGAAAGTGACAGACGATATGCACAGCTCGCCCGGTATCTTGCCAAATACCCGACAATGGCTCTGCTTTTGCCGCTCCAGCGATGGACCATGGCGCATCAGCAGCCGCATCCTCTGCCCGCCGCGATAGTTCTCCTGGAACGTCCAGGCGCGGCCCCACCAATCGTCCCGAGTGATCTCGTGAAGCAGCCGCAAGGCCATGTTCGCCTCATAATTGGTAGTCGAGAGCCGATATTTGCCTTTGACGAGCTTCCCCGAGAGGATGCGTGCGAGGAGTTCCAGCTCCGAGGCGGTCTGCAGAGGACGGGCCAAGAGCGCAACGGGGTGCTCGCTGAGCTGGTAGACGAGGTCCATGGCCTGCAGAGCATCGCGCTTCTGAGCGCACGGATCTTGGCGGATGCAGTGGGCGTCGATCCAGAGCAGCTGGACTTGGGCGTGGCGCATGTAACCGCGGATGCGATCGAACACGCAATTCCGAACTTTCGAAGGTTTGAGATGGTCGTCATCCCAGCCCTCCACGCAGTACTGCCCATGACAGGCATCTTCGTGCTCTGAAGGCGTCCAGGTATACGACAGTGCGACGTACTCTCGCTCGTCAAAGGCGTCCATGGACGTGCGGCCCAGCTGCGTGTCTTTGCCTGTCAGCTGGAGGCACTGGAGACGCCTTATAAAGGGGAGGAACTTGGCGTGTCTTTGTTGATTGCCCTCGCTGCCGATATTAACGAGCTGCGAGATGATTGATGTTCCGCGCTCTCGACTGATTTCGCCAAGCGACTTGCCTTTATCGTCATCGTTGTTGTTCATCATGTTAACTTGAACGTGAAAAGAGTCATGTGCATCCGCTCGCAAGCCGTGCCTAAGGCCATCAGCAATTCTATACAGTCTACCCTAGTTATCTTCAAATAGCTGACTTATTTCAAAAGCGTTGTCTAATAATTGTTTTAACAACAGATTTACTGCCAGATAAAAGCATTTCCCGACTCTTTCTTTATTCCATCCTTCTGCGAGCTGCATGGTCGCTGCCATGGGTGGCTTGGGTTACATCAGGCAGCAAGGCTTTATTAGACCACAGCAATCCACCGAGGCATACTAAGTAAGGTACGGTAAAGAGACCAACCACCATGTCATTCGCAGAATATACTCATTGCTAAAATATATGTCGGATCAGACGTAAGGACTAGTGTGATTTAAATTATGTTACAATGTAGGAAGATTCAGAGCCATTAATACCGGTTAATGATACATAATAGAAGCCTATTTTCGTTCATCTTAATGGAGTGAGCCGGTCAATTACATGTACTTTGCTGCCTAATAGATGGTGACTCTCTATGCTGAGGGCACCGCCCACTTGCAGTTGCAAACCACATATCTTAGCCATGTACCACTGGAATCTTTATATGACAAAAGCGAGCAATGTGCAACATTCTACAATACTCCTGCTCACGCGCTATGGAGGACCAAAGATGCAGCCTTCTTTACATCTCTTGTATTGTCTTAATATTACACTACATCAAATATGTCGTAAATTTAAACCCTCTCGGTCATTCATTCTACCAGGTGAAAACATTGTTCATATTTTGAGGAGGATGTTGTACAAGAGGCGCTCCGATATACACGCTCCGACGAATGGAGAGAATTTGGATTTGCGTCCATAGAAAAACAAGCTAGGTTCCTAGGTAGTGAAATAATATCTCTTAAATGACAATGTATTCTCCATGAATGAGTAGCTTTATATCGGCATCATCTGTTACCATGAAACTTTCATCCACCCATTGCACCAAACGTTGGCATGTACCCTGTCCAATTTGTCGCGAAATAAACAGATCCAGGCATCTTCCGAAGACTTGAGAACGAAACCCCCAGTATTATCAGACGTGAAGCGCAATAAAGAAACCCAGTCAAATAAAAAATACTCTGATTAACTCCGCGAGGAAGCAGCGACTGTCTAGGCCATGCGTCAATCCGAGCTGCATCATCAATTTTCTTCGTCGATTTACCAATCACACAATCGACAAGACGGTGGAAATGTTGAATAAATGGCTCGTTATCGTGCAGCTCAAGTGGCCTTTCCGTGCGTAAACCTCCAAAGTCACCCTCCAAGCTCAAAAACGTTTGAAGACCCAGCACCAGCTTGTTATCCTCCCCCGTCTCACTAGTCGAGAAGATTTCCGAATATTTCTTCGATTTGCCTTTCGCAATGGCATCTTCTAATTCTTTGATTGCATTGCTGATTTGCAATATATCGGAAGGAACGTGCCAAGAGTATTCCTGCATTAGCCTTAGGCAATTTACCGCAAATAGCTCAGGATCCCCAGATGCCTTCGTAAACTGGGCAAAGGGGATCGCAAGTAGGCCAACAACAGGGCTTGCTGCGGAAATACAGGTAGCTATTTTCCAAAGCAACTTCTCCGCCTCAGTGGGAAACTCAAAATTCCAGGCAATGGCATGTAAAGCACCGAAAAGCCCAGAAGCTAGTGCCAGTAAATAAACCGCTGGATGAACTTCATTATTGCCGTTGTAAACCGGTATGTTGTCATTTGGGATTCTGGGTGCCTTCTTGGGCTTTGAGCTGTCATTCTTTTTGCGTTCAGCATTTTCTCCGTCAGTTTCTTTATTCAGCATGATTGCCCAAAAGCTATCATAAGACTTATTAGAAGTTGGTATATCCTTTTCAATCTTAACGGCCAGTTCTATCTTTTGGGGTTTGTGAAAATAAGTGCAATATACCAACACGCCGCAAATGGCAAAGGACAGAGTGACCGTTTCAAGCTGCGAGAACTGCACACCTTGAATATGCCGCGTAATTATGGAGAGGATGAGTTGTAAGATTTGAAGAGCAGCAAAGAGCTTGGCTAGCCAATCCTGCTTGCTTTTGTCTTGGATCTCTTCCTTTGTGATTTCTGGGCATGCGTATGAACGGCTATCCGCCAGCTGTTGGGCCGTAACTGGATATTGTTTCCCTCTCGTGGTACATATAAAACCTCCCATATTGGCAAAGTAACAGTGAGCCAGAGTCCATTTTGTCTCTTTTGGTTTGAATGTACCATCTTGGTTCTCCACACTTTTGTCATTTTTGCTCTCTAAATTTCCATCGCCTTTACTCCCCAATTTGGTGCCATCTTGGCTTCCCACATCTTCGACATCTGGATGTTTGGCCTTTAAGTATCGGCGGCAATAGGGTAGCCATGACAATGGCGGATTTCGAAACCACCAAGGCCACTCAACAGGTTGCTTCTTGCTCATCAATCGGAGGGCTCTCCATGCCATGTGGAATTCGAACATAGCGTGAATCAAGACCAACTCCGGGAAGAACACAGTAATTATCATCCACTTCATCTTTCTCTTGTTTTTCTCCCACTCACTATCGTCTGTGGCTGGAATATTGAGATGTTGGATGCTCCATGTGCAAGCGATTATGGTGGACAAGCAGGTGCTCACAATATTCCAAGTACCTCGATAGCAACCCCCAGGCTGCCAGCCAACGGTCTCATCATCCGAAATTGGATGTACAGAGCAATTGCGGGCAGCTGCAAGCATGGGTAGAGAGGCTGTTAGCCATAATGAATGTTTAATCATTAGATCTAGAGGCTCTGTAATTTCTGTATAATCTGTTGAAATTGTTTGAGCGTAGACAGTACCGTGTCCGGGGTGCAGAATGTTAGTTGTGATATTGGGCGACTGAATATTTTTTTTTTATCAAGATATGAGGCTGTAAGATTGGCGCTTAATGCTGCACTCTCACTGGCTGCATAGCCCTCATGTGTCTGCACCTGTTTCGTGGCATTGGTTGATAGGTTGAAGCTGTCAGGCAGGGCGGAAAGCTGTGTTTTTTATACCGCTCCTTTTGAAAATATCTCACGTTGTAGATTCAATCACTTTGATCATCTTCTATTTTCCCAATTTGTTGCAACTAGAGCGTTTATCTGAACCAGGCAGCAGAAGATACGCAGAGTTGTCACCTAGGGCCGAGTCGACTCCATATATTTTGCCAGGAAGGATGCACAGGTCATTCACTTTAACAGGATTAGTGATGCCTGGCGGACAGCCCAACGAAGCTGTGCTAATTCGAGCAGCGATGAGAGGCTGCGCAGAGGACATCGATCTTCTTTTATCGGGGGATCAGCCTTTACAACGTCGGCCGAGTCTACTTGGCATTTCCGGCAAAAAGGCCGGTTTAAATATAAATGCTACGGATAAGATGGGAAGAACTGCATTGCACTGGATAGCAAGCCAGGGACATGAAAATTGTGTAGACATTGTCATGCGGCATCTAGAGACTGAATCTCTTGTATCTAGCAAAGATGGACGAACGCCCCTTCATGAAGCAGCCATGCAGGGTCGTACAAATGTTGTCGAGAAGTTTCTTGAGCACACCGTTTTCTGCAACAATATTAACCGAGAAGATTATTACGGACGAACTGCTTTGCACTGGGCAGTTCTAGGAGGTCACAAAACTATCGTCAAGCTACTGGTCTGCAAGAGTGCCAATGTGGACATAAGCTCTAAGGATGGAAAAAATGCGCTGCATTTAGCTGTAAGCGCAGGTCATGAGGCGATAAAGTGGATCCTGCTTCGTGCGCAAAGAGGCGATGAGGAAGTCATTCGAATATTCCTTGGCGTTGATAAAGTTCAGGCTGACGAAGAAGACAAAAATCAGCGGACACCACTATCTTATACATTCAAGAGCGGACAAGAAGTCATCATCAAGCTGCTGATCAATGAAGAGACTGATGTTGAGGTAAAAGATGAAGATGGACGCACGCCGTTAATATGGGCAGCTAAGGGGGGGCACGAGGAAGCTGTTAAGCTGCTGGTTAAGAAAGGAGCTGATATTGAGGCGGAGGATAATGACGGCCGGACGCCGCTATCCTGGGCAGCTGGGCAGGGGAATGAGGGAGCTGTTAAGCTTCTGGTTGAAAAGGGGGCTGACATTGAAGTAAAGGATAACAACGGCCGGACGCCGCTATCCTTGGCAGCATTGGGGGGTCACAGGGGAGCTGTTAGGCTGCTGGTTGAGAAAGGGGCTGACATTGAAGTAAAGGATAACAACAGCCGGACGCCGCTATCCTTGGCAGCTGGGCAGGGGAATGAGGGAGCGGTTAAGCTGCTGGTTGAGAAAGGAGCTGATATTGAAGTAAAGGATAACAACGGCCGGACGCCGCTATCCTGGGCAGCATTGAGGGGGAACGAGGGAGCTGTTAAGCTACTAGTTGAGAAAGGAGCTCATATTGAAGCAAAGGATAACCGTTATGGCCAGACGCCGCTATCCTTGGCAGCAACAAAGGGGAACGAGGAAGCTGTTAAGCTGCTGGTTGAGAAAGGAGCTGATATTGAAGCAAAGGATAACGAAGGCTGGACACCGCTAACCTTGGCAGCAGTAATGCGGAACGAGGGAGCTGTTAAGCTGCTGGTTGAGAAAGGAGCTGATATTGAAGCAAAGGATGACCGTTATGGCCAGACGCCGCTATCCTGGGCAGCATCAAGGGGGAACGAGGAAGCTGTTAAGCTGCTGATTGAGAAAGGAGCTGATATTAACGCAAAGGATAACAACGGCCGGACGCCGCTATCCTGGGCAGTATCAGGGGGGCACAAGGAAGCTGTTAAGCTGCTGGTTGAGAAAGGAGCTGGTATTGACGCAAAGGATAACGACGGCCGGACGCCGCTATCCTTGGCAGCATCAGGGGGGCACGAAGAAGCTGTTAAGCTGCTGGTTGAGAAAGGAGCTGATATTAACGCAAAGGATAAGTATGGTCAGACGCCTAAATCTTTAGCAGCTAGATTAAGGGGGAATGAAGGTGTTGTCGAGTTACTGGCTGAGAAATAGTTAACATTGAGGTAAAAGATAAATAATATAGCCACTAAAGATGGATACAAACGTATTGTCAAGCTGTTACATTGTGGAATCTGAATAATTAAGAGATTTCGCTCACTTTTGGAAAGAGTGCCTATATATGTAGCCTGCCACAAGAGTACTCCCTTCAAACGATTATTCCCTACTCTGCATGCTTAGACTTACTGCTACGGCCCGGGTGTGCAATGTGTATGGCCAAGTTCTCTCTTGATTTTATTACGTTTGCCAACGATGAGATGAAAGGGATTTGTATACTTTGATCTGAGCATCGCGTACCGAGGCAGACATAATTGAAACTACGAAATGGAATTAGCTGAAAGCACTACCCTTTATAATTTTATTCTTTACTCAATGAGAACCTCACTTCCCCAACGATGCCATTGCGGAAAGAGATTCGACAAGAGTACGGAGTAAACCCTGGCATTTCCTTCTGTCCCTACTGGGATTCTAGCCGTAGAAGCTTGAACAAGTGCTCAGAGACATTATTTAGTATTGTTTAGAACCCCTTCCCCGCAGCAATAACATTGAGGAAGTGTTGCGATTGTTACATGAGTATGGATTCAAGAGAAAGATATTAGTATCGGCAATATCTACCAGAAATCGTTTGATTTTTAATTCACAATCTCTCAGTGGATAATAAGATTCAATATAATAGCGCGGGGCGACATGTAGATAAACAGCAGCACCACATACCAGCCAACATGCTTATCCAGGCCTGAGGCCTGATGTGTCTATTCTCGCACACCATGCTGCTTCTTCTTGCCATTCTTCTTCATGTTATGACTTGAGAATCGTCAAGGCATTAGTCAATTCACCAATCTTCTTCACAAGCTTCTGGCGACGCTTCTTGGCCGAACTCGTCTCGCCAACAATCCGCTCGAGCTCCTCAGGCTCCAAATTGATGACCCAATCCTGGGAGAAAACTTTCAGCGGACTAGAGGGACCATGCAGCAAGCAGTAGTCAACGGCCAATTGGAAGACGTTATCGATGAAGCGATCGGCCGCCAGACCGTAGTAGGCCTGAAGAATGTCATGGATATCTTCCTGTAGCTGCTCCAAATTCGGCTTGGCTTCGGCAGCTTTGGCAATGTCATCCAAATTAACCATGAACTGATGCTCTCCGTACTGCCTAGTATCTCTCCTAGCCGTAGGTCGTAGCAGCTCTGTAATTCGATAGCCACGAGCTCTTGATAGGGCCTCAGAAAACTGCCGATTAAGTGTATAAGGCTGTTTACGTTGTTCAACCTCAATTAAAAGGCTCGCTTGCGCCATTGCCTCCTTGTAGCACTTCAACAGCTTATCAAGGATAGCGGACCACAGGTGGGCGCGAGCTTGGTCTTCATGACAGACGGACTTGAGGGCGGCGGCGATAAAACGATGAATAGTGATGATGACTCTGCTCATGTATACATTGGTTATATCGCCCCATTTTCGTGACTGTTCCGTAAAGGCCATAGAAACCAGATGTGTGTTAAATGTGCCAAGATCCAGGCCCCTATATTGTAAATGAATATCGTTGATCCATCTAGTAAAATTGTCTTGTGGCTTAGGAATGGCTTGGCGAGGGAATAAAATATCGCCAAGCTCAGAAAGTTCTCCCGGTTCAATGTCATCCACTTTTGCCTTCTCAAGTAGCTTTCGCAGGCTATCTATCATCAGCCCAGTTGAAGTTTCTTGACAATCGCAGTCTGCGGGCTTCTCATCTACCGCTTCATCTGCCACGTTCGACTTTTGCAATTTAAGATCTTCAAAATGTCGTGAATGGGCGTTTTCTCGAAAGTCGGCACTGAAAACATCAGTAATGTTCACCATACGAGTGATGAGCCGGAGCTCATCTTGTTCGAAAACTGGATCTGCATTATAATGGGCGGCCAGTGCTTCCCTAGCACGCTCTTGGAAAGCCTCAGCAATATGACTAAGAAAGGTGCGCTGCTCACGCTCGTCTTGGCGAGATGGCCCAAGGGTGTTCAGCTCTCGCTTGCACTCTTTAATTTGATTCTTGACATCCTGGATCAACTTAGGAAACTCGCGCCGTGTAATATCGACCAATAGCGACTTTAGCTGATCTTTGAGAGCCGGAATACCAACTCGATCTTTTGGGAGATCTTTCCAAGGCTGCAATTGGAAAATCTGGTCAAGGTCTGGCGACTCCTCAAAGCCGCCATCTACTCCACGGTTTCGGACAAGGAAGTAGCCGAGAGTGAGCGGGCGTTTCTTTCCATTAACAAGATTACAGACTGCAGCCTGAGCACTGGGTTCAAGTACCAAGTCGGGCTTGGTGAGCACACCGAGGGTACGCTCGCCAAGTTTATCATAATCTTCCGCAAGCTCCAAGATTTCCTGCGTAGCAATGTCAACATTACTTGGCAGCACTGCCAAGATAATTGTGCGATCATCTTTGATATAGCCTTTGACCATATCTTTTACCATTTTCATATCGTTTTTGGTGGTTCCTTGAGTAGTGGTGCGAAAGATTCCCGGGACATCGATGATGGTGAGGTAGTCCTCGCGAGGCCCGCTAATCTCGATCTTAAGGACGTCTTCGCTGAATACCGCGCCATTTCCCGTTGAAATATCCGTCCGTAAGCCCATTTTTTCATTCGCCTAGTATATACATGTATTGAGTCATGGATCCGACCACATCTATTCAATTTTCACTAACCTTGTTCAAGATTTCTGCAAACTGCTTTCGAAATTCAGAACCTGAGGGCAACTTCCTTTGAAATGCCTTGAGTTGTTCCTTGTGCTCTTCCGTTGCATGTGGCCCAGGAATAATATATATTTTAACGCTATCCTCATCATCGCGTCGAGACGTGATTTGGGTTGCATGACGAGTACAAAGACTTTGATCTTTAGGAAATGGAATTCCACTGAGGCTTTCCAGCACAGAAGATTTGCCAGAGCTTTGATCTCCGACCACAACAAGCTATATTATAGTGAGCTTGCTTGCTATCATATGAGAATTTATGTCTTTGGACCATACCTGTGGGAGGGGAACATGCTGGCCAATGTTCAAGTCGCGGAGCTTATCAACTCTTTCAAGCAATGCCGGATTGGATAAGATAATGACATCCCGACTGATGGTCATTTTTGGGGCTTTTAAAGGAGATTGATGAATGCTGTATTAATTTACTGACAAAACTTTTATATGAGAAGATTGAAGTGTTTTCATTTTCATTTTCAAGGGCCATCCCTCATTTATACATGAAGGAGCCACCCCCATTAGTAAAGCATACGTGTAATTAGCAAGTGAACGGCAGAGACGCCTGCTTTACGGTGCATGTCTCGAGTTGTGATTTGCTCTTTTTGAGGCTGCCAGTGTCAGGAGGGGTCATTGCCAGCATTACAATATGCATGATTAGGCAGTAGTTCAGGTAGCAAACAGGCTCGCGGCAATTAAAAGCGAGTGATTCGAGGCGTACGTGATGCAAGAAATGGGCCGCATCTCTAATTAACCTCTAATATCTTGTATCATATGCTGTTGGGTCGTTTTGAGGCACACATACAACGTACTTGTTCCCAATTGGCTAGCTTTGAGGCTCGTCTATATCAAGCCCCACGCAAGATGCTTTTATTGAGCGGCAAGAAATTGTTCGAAAGCTGCGGTTAGCCTGATGAGGCACGCATTGTGCACTTCCCCGTCTTCTATTGGTTAACTTTGAGGCTGGCGTCGTATCGGGCTCCGCCACACCTCAGACGACCATTACAGCGATTGGCTTAAGTCGCATGAAGCGTAGGATCATTGAGCATGCAAGGCGCAAGCAGAGGCAGACAGAAGTAGGCAGCGTATCTTTGTGCAAATCTAATAAAAGCAATATAGTGAAAGAGCTGCAAAGTAGAATACGGGTATAAAGTTGGTGGTGCCTCGCCGAAAAAAAGGAAGTCGCTCTGACGTTCCTCAGGCCTCGCCTCACCTCAACCTCAGCGGCGTGCACTTTATTCATCTCGTTTACAGTCCTGGGCCTATGCCCAGGACTGCCTGCACAGCTTATTAGCTCCAGCCCTTTTTTTAAACAACAAGAGCCGGGTCTCCCGAGCTCTGAGCTGGGAGACTCGCATCTGTCTCCTCCCTGTCAAGCAACGAGCCGTGTGTTAGTAGAGCATTCAGTCAACAATACCCCTTTTACCGTCCGGAAGGCTACGATCCTTCGGCACTCTCGCTTGAAAGCTTTGAGGATTTCTTTGGTAACGAGTGGGCGGGCAACGACGCGAGCGAGATATATAGCGATCGCGAAAGTTCCCAATCATTCACTACCTACTCACCATCGCCAGAGAACGAGAATGCCGACAGCACTCTTTCGGGATTAGGAGATTTATCTAGGACTCAGAACACCAATTTCCCGGGCTACAACCGCCTTGACGCCCACAACATCCCACATTCTCCCATCACAGATCCTATTCACCCATGGTACGAACCCCAGCAGCAGCAACCCAGTAGCCCTGTTTTGGCCGAACAAAACACAATAGGCTCTCAAGACAAAGATAACTCCCGGCCCGTTTGTGGCACTTGCGGCATGACCTTCTCTAGCAAGAGCTGCTTAACGCGGCATGACAAAGAAAAACATGGAGTCAATCCGAAATTCTGGCGTTGCCCTGTCAAGGGTTGTCGCAAATCCAACAAGAAAGTCTATAGGAAGAAGAATCTTAGGCGGCACTGCCGGACGCAACATCCGACAGCGGATATTTCAAAGTGTGATCTCTGAGTTTTGTTGAATATGCCTTCTATCGCCCTGGTGGCCATTGTGTACCCTGTTTAGGATCAAAGGGTTTTGCAGTGGACTACCAGAATGATAGAAAGCATATTTCGGTGCAGACCTACGCCCCGTATGTCTCCAGTCAGACGACATTAAGCCGTGCGAGGCGCAGGTCTGCATTTTATTTTGAGACTACACGACAGACGCAATATATATCTCAGTGCTGCGCTATCTCTAATGCCTTATTTGATGTGTCCCTTACGCTTATGTGATACGTATTATTCGACCCAGTCGAGATTGTGTACATGTGTCCCACGGTTACGATATGGCATAAAGCATAAAGCTGCGGAGTAGCTACATTCTGTCTTGATCTGAACAGTTATAAAAGGAATCCAAAAATTCTCTCATGAAAACATACAAGATTTTGATCTTGGTATAACCTTAAATGAATACTTTAACTCGCCTATCGTGGTGTAGACAGACTCTAGGTATAGAGTTTCATTTATGTCGAAATGCCTCGGCTTAGTCCAGGTAAGACTAAGCTGCTTTCTGTGGATAGGAAGAAAAAAACCCCCACAGGTGATTGAACTACGCTCGCGACAACGTTGAAACCTTGGGCAAAAAATTCAAAATAAATTTACAGCCAGAGCAACATACATACGATATCTACCGACTTGTAAATTTAAAGTAAACAACGTATAATTGACGTATATCGCGTCTTATAAGCTCAGCACGCACAGACCGTCGACAACGAGCCTAATTTAGCACCAGCCTTCCCCCAGAAAGCTACAGGGGCTTTGCCGACCGCTAGTTCGGGCCAGAACGCGCTCCCCATCAGATATCCATCCTCACACTTTTTTCTTGGCTTCTCCAGGGGTCCGACATATCGATTCCACGCACAAATATAGCTTCGCACAAGCATTGCGACTATAAATACAAGTTAGCTTTCAGCTTTCAAAACGCACATCGCATTCGCACTTCCAGCGACAGCGCCACACTCGAGCTTGGAGCTCCGTGTCGCATCTCATGACGCGCCACCTCGACTAACTCCAGATTCACCGACCGCAAAAGAGCTGCTTGCTGTAGCAACCATGCGCCGTTCCGCCATTGCATTTAATTTTATCGATTCGACATTATCACAGTAGCGAGCAACAAGCTGCAATGCAAAGTGGGAGCCACGCAATTGGCGCCCGGCCTGACGGACGTCCGACGCAGTTCCAAGTGAATCACGCCGGCCGCAAGCCGTTATTCTCCAGCAGCACCGCGCGGCCTGATGACAACGACGAAAATGGGTTGCACCTGTACACGGCGAGGACGCCAGCCTTTGGACGAGTAGGACCTTCAGGGGCTGCGAGCGGCGTCGACAATAAGAAAAAGAGGCTTTCCTCAGACGGCTTCGCCAATGCCAGCGTGGCCCCTTCCGGAGGCACGCGCCTCCCGCGAATGAACAGCCTGCCACAGACGCGCCGCAAGCCTATATCGCTGCGTGAGGCCATGGAGATGGCAGAAGGTGAAGAAGAGGCGGCAAAGCTGATGTCAGAGGCCGGCCTGGACAATCCTGTTCCCGTGGATGGGTCGCCTAGCCCTGCGCCGCGGCCCTGGAGAACGAGAACAGCGTCTGAAGTATCAGAACTGCGGAGAATACAAGGAGAAGACCCTCTGGACTCGAAAGCGCGAAGCAAGATCCCGTCGGTGCGCAATCCTAGCTTCAGTGCAACTCTGGTGGGAGGCAAGGAAGCTGCGGTGGGAGCATCGCCAGCAAGGGCCACCCTTCTCAACCGCGGCAACAATCTTGCACGGCAGCGATCCAACGAATTTGCTAATCCAGCTCTTCGTAACGCACTGCGATTAGGTCCTGGAGCCGCCTCAACCACCACCGGTGATAGCAATGGTCTTCCCGATCTGGTCCCAGGCATCGAGGATCCGCCATCTTCTGTCGATCCTGCACTCTCCGCAGCAACCCTGGTACAGCAATCTTCTCCAGACAAGAGCTTTGCGTGGCAGATGGATGAAGATTTTACAGCCGGCGAGCTACAAATATCCTCGAGTCCTCGGGTTAGGGTCGGGGGTCGGCCATTTGCCAGCCGGCTAGGATTCCGCGACGGTGAAAAGCAAGACTTTGACAGCTTACCTAAAATCTCCAATCCAGGTTCACGCAACACAAAACTAGACGAAATCCGATCACTGGAGCTCAAGGCAAACGGCAGCCAGATACCATTTGCAAGCTCAGCACGCCCAAGGCCGGCAAACACAAAGCTGGACGATATACGCACAAGAGAAGGGCAGGTAGAGCGCCAGATTCCGCTGCCGAGCAGACACCTGGATACATTAAAGAACACAAGACTGGAGGAAATTCGGCAGCGCGAAGCCGACGGAGTATCAAGACGGGCATTCGCCGCAGCTCGCCTTCAGGAAATCAAGGAGCAAAACGCCATGGCCCGCCCGCGATCCCCCGATGACGATTTCAAATCCCGTGCGACCTTTGGCTTGGCACGCCGGCGCCTGGCCAAAACTGATGCGACTGATGAAGCGAAAACAGACGAGCTGCCGCCATCACGAATTGGGGGAGGATTTGGTTTTGGAGGAATCGGTGGTATTGGTAAGAAGGTATCAGATACGCCCGTGACAGCTTTTAAGAGAGACCCGAGGCGCGTAGAAGAGGATACAGCAGCAAAGCTGGACAGCGAAGAACTGAAAAAGGACAGCGTGATAAAGCCCAAGCTGTTTGATCGAAAATACGACGACAGAGACCTGTTGCGACGACTGGCAAGGGCCGCCAGCTCCCCGACAGATGAGGCAGAGTCCCGTGAAAAGCAGCTGCCCACTGCTGCGCCAGCTGTCGAAGAAGATAAACAGGCCGCTACCAAATCAATCGCCGATAGAATCGCCTCTCGCCTGTTTGCTTCAAAGCGCGCTTCTTCTCTTCCCACCCCCGAGGCCAAAGCAACGACTTACGGCAACACTAAGGATTCCGAAAAGCCAAGGCCTACGGTGGGATTTACTGGCCTTCAGCGCACACGATCGATTGAATCAATTAAGAGCAAGCGGTCCAGTATGCAGTCAGAACCAGACCCGACAGACAGGATAGAGGCGGAGATGAAGCTGTTTGCGCCTTCGGACAACTACTCCGAACGTGGCTCTCTTCGCGCACCATCTCCTCCCCTTGACGATGATTCGGACGGCGGCAATCTCAAGGTCAAGGAGGAGCCTGCAGCAGAGTCAACGCCGAAACCCTCTAAGCCGGATCCATTATCTATGCCGACTCCAACAGTAACTGGCGCATATGTCGAGACACCAGTCACGGTCAAGACGGAGAAATTGGTGCTCAAATCCGAAGAAGTACCCAAGTTCCGAGCAGATTTCAAATCATCAGCGGAACCGTTCTTCCGGGATAGGAATGCAACCTTTTCTTCCTGGAGAAACAAAGACCAAGACGCAGCTTCGGACCCTGGCACGACTGATGACGGCGACTCTGTGATTTCAAAGTCGGCAGTCGTGAGGAAGCGAAGGGCAAAGTCGCTGCCTCAACGCAGGCTGCCCGTCAAGAACTCGGCCAAGCTTCCCTCTGTCAAGGATGACATGATGGAGCTGCGCCGCGCATACAACATTGACGATTCGACATTTGACGATTTGGATGAGATTCTATCTGGCAGGAGCTACGCCAAGGCTGCTACAGACCTGAAGAGTGGCAGCTTTGGCCGGTCCTCGGCACTGGATCTTGATCTGGACCTTACAGACCTTGACACTGCCTATCCGATTAAGAGCGAAAGCAAAAAGGACGTTAAACTGTCAAATTCCGACGGCGAAATGGCTGCCTATGAGAGAATGAATAAGACGCTGCAAACCGGCCTCTTACGGATTCGCTCGGCAAAGCAAGGAATCGAACGCATCGAAGATCGCTTCTCACGAGCCCAGCCACTCTCACAAGGAAAGAAGACCATGGCCAAAGCCCCTGAAGGCCATGAGCACCATGATCACCTTAGCCCGCAGGCAGGCTGTCCATACTGCATGTCGCCATCGGGCTCTACAGTCACCTATCTTCATCTCGCGCTACCACGACTATACCACCAAGATCCTACTTTCCGCCTCACCTGGCTTGGTCTGCTCGTTTTCATTCTCTCAACATGGTATGCCGCCGAGTCAGCCATGTGCGCCATGTACTGTCGACCAACGACTTGCCCAGCTTCCAAGTCGCCATGCGTCTGGTCCTTTGACGACCCGACAGATTTCGGAACGGCCATACCCATCAAACTGGACCAGTGGATCACTGGCGGTGGAGGGCGCCAAGTTGCATCAGTCATATATGAAGAGGCTCACGATTGGATTGCCGAAATACAAGACTTGGCTTTGGGGCGCGACATTGAGGATGTGGACATGGAGACGCTCTCACCCGAACAGAAGCGTCGGCATAGGCGTCGCCTGAGGAAAAAGGGTCTCTTGGCTGCGAGAGAGCCGCGACCGGAAGAGCAGGCCAAATGGGACGAGTGGCGAGCCGCAAGACTGGCAAAGGAGCGAGGTGAGGAGGTGAAGGATAAGGTACATAGCAAGAGCACGGCGGCAGCGACAGAGGATGAAGAGAGTGGATGGGTTAAAGTGAAGCGCAGCTGGGGGGTATAAGGATTTTGGAGCGGGTTTTTTGCTGTGGTTTGATACATGATATATTCTGTAGTTTTATATGCGTGTTGTTACAATAAGCTTATTAACGACATAATGATGAGGGCTGGGGAAATGAAGAATCAAATGGAGTTATTGGACTATAATAGAATGAAAATAATGATGATGATGCGTTTTGTATTTTAACATGATTTTTGGTGCTTGTGTTGAAGATGCCTGTCTCATAGCTTTGATTGAAATTGGATGTTATATGATAATGTATTTTTATAGGCTTCTAAAAAGCAGCTCTCTCGTGACGCCAAAAACACCTTTTATCCAGCAATGGTATACAAAAAAGAGATGTAAAAGAAAATAGGACAGCAGGTTTGGCCAATCAGTTGTCCAGGCCACCCCATTCGTCATCGTCACCACCCTCTGCCTCGTCCATATCCTCATCATCCTCCTCCTCATCTGGCTTCTCCGCCCACGGCAATCTCTCGTCATCGTAGCTATCTGCCGAGCGTTGTCGCAAAGCCTTGACAGGACACCTCTTGAGCGTCTCGACCAGAGCGCCAACCTTTTGCACAAAAGCCTTTGCATCCTCATTCCCCTCCGCGGCAGCAGCAATAGCGCCCTCACGCTCAAGTTCATCAACCCACACATCCACCACATGCAGTCTCAGTCCCAGCGCAACCCTCTCCTCATCCTCAGCATCAAAGCACCACTTTGCAAAAACACCCACAACCTGCTCTGTCAAATCGCCCTTGTAGCCCTGCTCCTTCACAAGCTTCACATGCGCGGCAAACACCCTTC
Source organism: Trichoderma hamatum GD12 (assembly GCA_000331835.2). Lineage (NCBI taxonomy): Eukaryota > Fungi > Ascomycota > Sordariomycetes > Hypocreales > Hypocreaceae > Trichoderma > Trichoderma hamatum. The sequence continues at coordinate 216,690 of ANCB02000101.1, forward strand.
TCACAAGAAGCAAAAACTTGTCCAGGCGGAGGGCCTCAATGTGCGGCCACTGCGTGCCGAGGATGGACCAAAAGGCCGCCAGCCAGGGCTCGACGCAAGCGGATTGAAGGCCAAAGACCAGGTTGGCGAGGTCGGCGGCGAGGGCTTGCTGGGGGCGCGGGCGGTCGGTCATCCAGAGGGCGTAGTAGAGGCCTGTCCAGAGCTTGCGGGCGTCGATGGGGGTGAGGGTCTTGCGGGAGGAGAGGAAGGATTGGAGGGAGGAGAGGGATTCGACGCGGAGTTTGCGGTCTGAGGCAATGTTAGTTGGCGTTGTACATGAAGAATGAGCGAGAAAATCAGTGAGAGAGGGAGGACGAACCGCTTGAGGCGAGGTTTCTGATAAAGGGCATCTGCTGCGCTTCTTGCGCAGAGACGGCGGCGGAGGCAGCCATTGTGACAGAGGTGGGATGGAAATTGAAATGGCTTGACGAATGAACGTGAATTCTAAAATTTTGCAGCAATTCGCTTCTTTATTTCAAATGCGGGACGCGATGGGGCGGAATTGTAGAATGTGGTGAAGAAAGATGCAGCGTAAAAGGTCCTCCTAGTGTAAATTTTGCCTGGACTCGAGAAAAAATCAAGGTGAAGCTTCGGTGAGTGGCTCTCGGTGAGCGATAAGCCCCACCCGCCACTGACCGAGATTTGGGCCAGACACAGAAAGAGACTGACTTGTACGTTTGACTCAAGGCAGATGCCGGCGCTTGGAAGGGCAGTGCAGCTCCAAATAGGCAAGTCATGATTATTCATCCCCAGGTAATCTTTTGATGCTGCGCCTATGCCTGATACGTCGCTCCAAATCACTGATACGCGCATCCGATCTTGATTCCACGTTTACCGCTCCCAGGTACCAGGTACTTGATACTTGCATAGGTACTTAGGTACCTTGCAAGGCAGTCTCTTCCAGGCTGCCTCCTTCGCCCTACTATAGGTACCTCTGCCCCGCGCCTGGCCATCACGGTCCCTCCCAGCCTGAACTGCACCAAGCGCCGCACCCCACTATCCGTCATACACTTCGAGTCACAGGTACCTGCCCCGACGGCGGAAGATTCTCGATTTCTGCCATCCAACCAACCCTCTTTCCTCTTGATCGTTCTGCTTCTTGCATCTTTCCTTTAAAGCCACTTCTCCCTTTTTTTCAGAGCCCGATCAGTCTGGATTGAATTTTCTCTTGGTACGATACGACGTTCGTTCGACAGAGCTGCAGACGATTCTACGAGCGATAACGATAAGGAGAAGCAAGCGAACGAAGCAAGCTTCCTTGCAATACAAACAAACAAACAACGAACTCGACAAGATTAGCCGTGCCTAGAATCTCTCTAGAGCATCAAGAAGCACACAAGCAGTCTCTTCAGCTCTTTCAATACCAAACCACCTCCAAAATGTCCACCAAACGCATCACAAAGGTCAGTCCCCATCCCCCATCTCTCCACCAACACCAAAGAACCATCCTAACATCCAACCATCCAGGAATTCGCCGAAGTCTCCCAAACTCCCCCCGAAGGCTTCACCGTCTCCCTCCCCCCCAACGCCTCCGTCCACACCTGGCACATCACCCTCCAGCCGCCCCCCTCCACGACCTTTTACCCAGGCCGCTTCGGCATCCTCATGACCCTCCCCACCGACTACCCCTTCAAGCCCCCCGTCGTCAAGTTCGTCACCCGCCTCTACCACCCAAACGTCACAAACGACTCCCTCGGCAACGTCTGCCTGGGCATCCTCAAGGCCGAGAACTGGAAGCCCAGCACAAAGATTGCCTCCGTGCTCGAGGCCGTCCGGAACCTGCTCATCGAGCCGCAGCCCGACGACCCGCTCGAGGAGCGCATCGCCGACGAGTATCGCAACGACAGGGCCACCTGGGAGCAAAAGGCCAAGGCTCAGGTTGCTAAATATGCTCTTGAGGACCCGGTCTTTCCGGCAACGGCGAACTAGAATCTCTCTGGGGTCTAGGGGATTCCTATATTTACAGTGTTGTGGAAAGACGCAGAAGATGAGAGCGGAGTGGAGATTTAAGAAAAAACAATCAAGGAGAGAGGGAGAGAAGGAGAAGATAAAGGCTGAGAAGAGCCAAAGGGTCTACAAGTCGCCAGTTGTGTTTGGTACATCGGCGTCATATGATGGCAGCAAAGTATAAAACGGGGTGATCTGCAAGTTTGGCTTTGGCATTTGACATTGACATGGTGGAGATGTGCAACGGACGTCTAAAGGATGGAACAGCATTGACAGGGCTAGCAGGAGCATAGTATTTAGTGTTTGTTTTCTTTTCTCAAGCAATAGAAAAAAAGAGCTGGTTATCGCTGGCTAGAAATCTGATGACTTCAAAATAAATCTTGTTTACATACTCTGCTGTACCTCTGCAAGAACAATGATTAATCGAGCCAGTAGTATCAAGTATCATCATATTCACGAGAACCATGTCACACACGCACACAAGCACACAGATTCTACAAGAGTGAAATAATAACGTCTTCGTTTCAAGAATTCATTCATTGGCCATGCACAAACCCGTGTCTGTCTATAGGTGGTATAACACGCCAGTGTCTTTTGCCAAATTACTCCCCCCAAGCTTTTTTTCTCTGGCCCTTATTCTATCCAAGTCAACACAAAAAATAAGAAAAAAAGGGGAAAAAAAAATAAAGATTTTTGTACATGCCCATCCTTCTATGCTGCACACCACAGATGTAAGAAATAAAAAGAAAAGAAAAGAAAAGAAGAAAACAAAAAAGGTAGAAAAATTGCGCAGACAAGATGAATAAAGTGGCACAAAAAGCTGAATCTCTCTTTCGTGTATCTTGCTCAAGTACTCTTTCTCCCCACAGCTTCTGCTTCTTCTGGTTGTTTTGTTTGTTTGCAACAAGCATCCGTCTAAGTTCCTCTAACAAGGGGGACCTGCCACAAGTTGCAGCCGTAACCGTCGTCATGGTATTGTAATGAAACCAAAGGGTAGCGCTTCTTTCTCAAGTCCACCAGCACGCCCGTATGATGAAAATAAATAAAAAGTGGTAGAAAAATTAAGGATAGTATTAGTAAGAAACAAAGGAGAAAAACACGCTGTGTTCGAAAATACCTGGTGAAAAGGTAGATGAAGGGGAAAAAAAACTTGTGTGTGAAAATGCTTATGCTTCATATGCAGATGCATCGTAGCCGCTGTCTGGGCCCTTGAATGGCATCTCCCTCAAACGCCTGCCGTGCTATGGGTGAAATGAAGAAATGGAAAAAAAAAAAGTAGAAGAGAAGAAAAGAGAATTATAAGGTATGAGAATCGAAGTAAAACCGAAGAAGAGGAAATAAGACGCCGGTGGTATCAATGCAAAAATCTAAGCCTCCCCAAAGCTCAATAGCTTTTGTTTCTTTTATTTCTTTAGCCCAAAAAGGCCGCCCTTTCGCTCCCCATCAGCATCTCTGCCATGAGCTCCGGTGTGCGTGGCAGCCTTACTGCGAGACCGTAAGAGAAGGTCCTGCTGGGCTTTGTCACGTCTTTCTTGCCGGCGCTCCTCAATCACTTCTTGGCTGAGGTGGTTAAAGCCGTTGCGCCTCTTGAAGCAAGTCTCCAAGACTTTGTTTGCGTCTAGCATCTTCCTAGGCAAAGACTGGACCACACCAAACATTTCCATTGGGTCTCCAATCGCCTTGATTTCGGCTTCTCCCAGCTTGAAGATGGCCAGGGCAACCCGGAAAAGCGTCTTGGATCCCTCGTAGAAGAAGACGTCCCAGACACGAAGTGTTGTCTCGATGGGCAGTGTGCCGATGTAGCAGCTCATGAACCAAGCAGTCATGCAGAGGGTGATGGGAGGAAGCCGCTCAGACGACAGTGCCAGATGAGGTTCCTTTCTCTTCAGTCGAAGCGTCAGCGGCGAAGGCGTCAGCGGTGACTTTCGCATGGACATTGATTTGCTAGTCATTGGTCTGGACAGCGGCTCGCCGCCATCTAGCTCTCCTCCAATCTTATCCCACACTGCAGGCATAGTGTCCCGGAGCTCAGTCATCAAAACTCCAAGATCTACCTTGGAGCCCTCAAGACTCATCTCGTGCGTGCCAGGGAGATAAATGTGGGTGATGACGTTGAGCAGCCAAAACGCCTGTTCCTCTGTATCCACAAAGAGAAGCAAAAGGCCGGCGATGAAGTTGAGGCTTTGGCAGTATCCAATGCGAGGGTTGTAGACGGCAAATGCAAGGAGAACGCGGCGAAGTGAAGCAATGAGCGGCGGCTCGCCTTGAAGCCCAACGGGGCCAGGTCCGCTGCCGTCCAAGGCCGCCCCCCTGACTGTGGATTGGCTTGCCCTCTCGCTGCTGGTCGTGGTGTCGAGCATATCGGCAGTGGCTTGCGAAGGCTTGAACTGGATGTTGTCGGGAAACGTCCGGTGAAGGTCACGCTCAATGGCCTCAATATCGACGTGCTTGGCTTGCCTCAACAATAGCTTGTCGTAGAGGCCGCCGTGCTTGGCCAGAATCGCCGGGCCGCCTGCGTAGTAGAACCATGCAGCTCCTCGCCAATCCGGCGGGATGCCTTTGCGGACGAAACGCTTCGTTTTGGCATTGGGAGATGGGAAACGTTGGGGGCGATCAGTCATCAAGGCGCTGTCCTTGAGGTAGGAAACCCACTTCTTGCGCCGACGAGCGAGGTACTGAGAGTATCCTTTGTCCCATGCATCATACTGGGCAATGTTGGTGAATTGATTTTCCTTTTTGAATCCATACCGATCACGCGCTCCCGGTAATTCGGGCTGGGGGACCGGAATACGCGCCGATGAAGGGGATACCGATCGAGATTCGGGAACAGAAGGGGGTGAAATGCGGGAAGGGCTGGGGCTGGGCGTGGCGCCTCTTGTGTGAATGCCGTCCGAGTCCATACCTGACTCGGCCGTTCTGCCTGAGTGGCGATTGTCTGGAAAATCCAGATCTTGGTCCAGGTCGTGGTCCGGGTCTTGGTCGAGATCATGGTTGTGGGTGAGAGCGGGCACCGTCGATGTGAAGGCGGTGCTGGAAAAAAGCATCTTTGATTGCCTAATTTCCATATCTAGGGCAGAGTGCTGAGCAGGCACCGGAGGCACCGGGTCGGAATCAAACTCGTCATCGTGGCGCTCAGGTACCGGCTCGGACCTGGCGGTAGCCGGACGGTGCATAACGCTAATCATGTTGTCTGTGACGGTGTCCTGAAGTTCGGCCGATTCTTCTTCTGTTTCTTCTTCCTCTATTATCTCCTCATGCGTATGTAAAGTCGAGTATCCGTGCTCAGGCCCGTGCTCAGGTTCGTGCTCAAGCTCAAAGTCGCGGTCGTGCGTTGGCTCTAGCTCTGATTCTAGTACTGTTTCCAGTTCTGGCTGTTGCTCCTGCTCCTGCTCTAGTAGCTTTGGCAGAGAGTCCGGCTCTGGCTCGTGCGGGTAGGAGTCGTACTCAGAACCGTAGCCAACGTTATATTGGTCGTCGTAGGGGTGATGGTGGTAGTCGGTGTTTAGGTGGTGGTTGTGGTTGTGGTTGTGGTTGTTGTAGGTGTTGGAATCAAAATCTTCGTTTGCAAAATCGTTGCCGTCGTCGTCGTCGTCACAGAATCCTCTCTCGTACATGCCCATAACATCTTCCAAGCTCGGCTCGTCGGCGTCTGCTGATTCTCCGTAGAGCGACAGAACAGAGCTGTCCTTTGTCAGGACGCTGCTTCGTTCGGTCAAGGCAGTGGCGGGAATGGACGATGATGTAAGCTGTGACCTGAAGCTGATTCGCAGTTCGTCGTCGCTCATCCACGGAGCTGGCCCACTGGGCGTGGGAGCGCTTATCGAGCTGTCAATGCGGTTATTGTAGGCCAGATACTGGGGGCGATGGCCGGCAATTGAAGGAGGAGGTTGTGCGCCCGCGTTTCTGGAGGAGCGGCCAGAGCTCGATTCGAGGTATTGGTAGTCGGCAGTAGGGGGAAAAGATGGAGAGGAAGCATATGAGTGTAGAGGTTTTGAAGAGTCTGGAGGCTGTTGGGGGCGCTGCCAGGAGGGCGTGGGAGAAGGTGAAACGCTGGTCATCTCCGGCATGCGATCCGAGGGAGGGAGGTAAGCCAGCCGCAGGCTACCTGGACCGACAGGGGGCGACCTAATACTGGCGCTCTGCTTCCGGGGTCTAGAAAAGTTCTCGACGGCAGGGGTCTCTGGCGTGTGCACTTCGGGGCGCATGGCCTTTGTCATCACAGCTTGCGTGGAATCCAGACGCAAAGGCTCTGGAGGCCCTCTCCTGCCGGTCGTCATGTCGCGCACGGGATATGCTGCTGATGCAGGCGGCGCTGCATGATGCTGATGCGTGGGCTGTTGTGGCTGGAACTGGGGCTGAGGCGCCATCTCCTGCTCGAACTGGCCGTACCGCTCATACCAGCTATTCTGCGAGGCCGATCGGGGAGGGATTGGCGACACTGGACTGCGCAGCATCATGTGAGAGCCGTTTGCGATCGGGTCATAGCGCGGGGAGAGAGGCATAGGAGAGAGCTGCGGCGGTCGTTGGCGGTCATCGAGGCTGCCAGGCGGATGCGCTGCCAGAGGGTTCGGAGGAGATTTCATGCGAGATGCAAAGTGCGAAGCCTGATGGTTGGAGAGGCTCTGCTGGCGGCTGTGGCCACCGCCAGGTTGAGAGACGGTCATTGAATTCATAAGAGATCCTGCCGTTAATGCGTAGGAGCCCAGCAGCGACAACTCAGGGCTTTTGCCGGGCTCTATGAAGCCACCACGAGAGCACGTGAGGCTGTCTGGTGTACAAATCTGCTGTGAGTGAGGCTGCACGAACTTCTCGGGCCAGGCCGCTGCCTCGACAGCGATGCTCGCCGACTAGATTCGAAGATATTGCGGTTGAGGAGGGCGCTGCCCTGTGCCATTGCCGCCTGTGCACGCAAACTGTGATGCTTTTTTTTTTTTTTACGGAGGATGAATCGGAGAAGAGGCCTGTCGTCAAAAGACTGGTGCGGTTTCGGCTCAAGGTCAGGGCCTCATGTAGCTGAGCGCGGCTGGTGGGCTATTTTCGTAAAGCAGGCTGAAGCCGAGGATAAAAAAAGAAGGGCGATATGCAGACCTGTCACACAAGAAATCTCCACCAGAGACGAGAATAGAAAGAGAGGAAGAGGAGATGCAGGTTTTGTCAACGAGGGCAGTGGTGCTATACTGGGCGAAGCTTCCCAGGCAAAAGAGCGGTAATGGCGTGCAACGGCAGCTACACGTTAGAGCGAGACCAACAGCAAAGACAGAAACGCCTGGTTTCCTGCGCGACAGCAGACCGACTCGGGCCCGGTGATACCTTTTGGCACGCTTGGTGCAAAAAGAAGGCAGCTCGCTGCTCTCTATGGGTGCGATTCACGCCCACCGCTGGTGTTGTGGCGGGTTATCGTCGAAGTCGTCGAGCCGGTGTTGTCGAGCTTCGAGTGCAGGGGTGACGAAAAGTTACCGTCATCAAAATTGTACACCCCGGCCGCGCAGTGGGAAAAAAAACTGGAACAGGTTATTTAGGGAGCCCGCTGTCAAAGAAAAGAAGGCGTCTGGGTCAGCTGCAGGCTCCAGTGGCATTTGCCCGACAGCAGCGCCTCAGACCGCGATGGGCAGTCGTGTGAGGATTTGGAGGAGCAGAGGATGGAAGGGGAAAGACGCGAGCCAGTGCTTTTGAGGGGTTCTGGTGGTGCTCAGGTGCTCAGGTGCTCAGGGCAGAGCAGGCTGAAAGCCATTCCAATATCGCGGCCGCCACCCACACTCTCGCTGATGGCTGCAGGCCCAACAGCAATGCGCCGACAAAAAGGAATGCCGCGCCGGTAGCCTGTGGCCTGGAGCCTGGAGCCTGGAGCCTGCACGTCTTCAGTCAGTGGGTGGGTGGGTGGCGGCGGCGGCTCCCTACAGCAGCTCCCTAGGAGAGCACAGCGGCTTGGCCTGGACACAATGCTGCACTGCTAGCACATGCAACAGCCTACAGTAGTGCTGGACCGGGCGCCAACAGACGAGATGGAACAGGGGACTGGCAACCCCTGGAGCGCGAGAGCTGGCCCCTGGTCGGCAACGGTCAGGCACAGGCAGTTAGTGCCCTTGGGCCCAGCGGCTAGGAAAAACTAGAAGAAGAAAAGAACATTTGATCCAGTCATTAGACACTAAGTAATGAACCTGGTCCGGCCAAGAGAGAAGAAAAAATTGCAGAGCACCGCGCACAGAGCACAGCACCGCACAGCACAGCACAGCCGGCCTGCGAGCAATCAAGCTCATAGTCCCCGCCGAATGAATCAAATCAAAGCGTGCATGAATTAGCCGCTGCCCCGGAGCGCTGGTAATAAGCTCTTAGCGCACCGGACCCCTCCCATCCGGCCATCCGTACCGCTGCGGCCCTTGCATTTGGCCTGACGTTTTACTGGACCTGCATTGGCCTGCCCGCCACTACAACCGTACTCGGTGCGCCTAAATGCTCAAATCCCACATCTGGTTGACACCGGCAAGCTTGCGGTCGCATTAGCGTGGACGTGGTCCGGGGGGGCTGCAAATTTTAGACAGAGAAAAAGGCAGATGGAACCTTTGAGTTTTTCCTTCTTTTTCTTTTTACTCAATCGTCCCACGCAATACGAAGGCGGAGCATGCGGGATAGGATAGATTACCACATGGATGGAGAATGCCAGGCAAGGGCAATCTATCGTCCTAATGCAGCACTGCATAGGAGAACAAGCCGTGTGCAATAGCCGAGCAGGAATAAAGATCAATTGCATTGTGGCCTCTCCTCTGTGCTGTTGCCCCTTACGAGTACCTACCTATACAGCTGCAGAGGCCGCGGCATTTGGCAGCTGCTCAGCATAAGAAACGACGCAGCCATGCCGTGCTTCGAGAAAATCTCCGCTTCCCTCATGATCTTCAAGGCTTATGCATCAAGCCGATGATTGGTGTAAACTCCGCGTCAGCTGCGTCATCATTACTATTACTGATATCGCGCCCGTCCTTAGCAGTTTGACGTCGATTCTGGGAAGCTCGCTTTTCAGCTCTGCAGTGCTAGTTTTTCTCAGCTACCTAAATTAGCAGCGTCTCATGCCGTGCTTCGTGCGTACCACAGAAATGGGAGACAAGGGGGCCAATGGTAGCCTGCAAAGCTGAATGCTGGCCCTCGGCACAGCCCTACGGGTGTCGTTGGCAGTCTTCAATGGCGTCTGCTTGTCATCTTGTCTGTCCCTCTGTCTCTCTCGCATTTCCACAGTCCGAGACACGTTTGAGAGGAATGCGAAACACACACTTCAAACCAAAGGCCTCCTATCGCCAGATAATGTCGCTGATCGCGGCCCAGAGACAAGGGAAAGAGGGAAAAAAGTTCCACTGGTCAATATCGACTCCTAGTTCGTCTCATTTGGTGAGCATGCGGTTGTAAGGGCGCCCCTGTCCAGGCTCAATTTACAAGAGAAGCTCCGGGCTCCCGCGATCTCCAGTCACGCTTTTTGCTCCATAGAATCAGTAAGCTTCGGATGAATCTCGTCAAGAGCTTAGGTATGTATCAACACCTGCATGCAAGGCACAGACTCCCTCCTTGCATGCACCTTGGACACCGTCGTGTCAGAGCTTGAGCCCGTTGCTGTAAGAGCAGTGCTAGTCTAATCCATTGTTTATTTACAAGCACATGTACAGTAAACTACTACTAGTAGTAGGTACATGTAATATGTAATACCTAGTAGTATTCTTATATCGGCGTTTTCCTTTTCGAGGGAACGCCTCATCTATGCTGCAGAAGCCAAGCTGGTCTAGATCCATCTCCAGCTGCAGCGCTGTATTTCTTTGTCATTCATGCCTGAAGGAGTGCATTCCTGCCTGCGCCGACTCGGGCCCTTTTCAGCTGCCTCTCTCCGCCCAAGGCACAAATACTGTAAAAGACCCCGGCTGCTTATTATGAGTTGTACAAGCCATCTCGGGCCAGCCGTTAGCCCTCCGTACTGCAGTTGACTCGAGCACGCGGAAAATTGCCGACTTGGCGGATTTAGTACCTGCACCGACCATGCAGTACAGGGGCCCGCAACCTTCACAGCAACAGGGCCCAGCAGACGCTCTCACTCAATCTCAATTTTATTCTTCCCTCTTGCTTCCCCCTTCTCTGCAGATTGTCTCCTTTCATTTTTGCTCTTGATCTCATTCACCTAACTGCATACGTCCATGTACCCCAGTACACCACGCGGAGAATATGCCCTAACGCTAATACTACAGCTTGTCACAATGTTAATCCCGTTAGAATACACCGGGTGTCGCTGCTGTCGGCAGCCCGCCTAGCAGTCGGCTAAAGCACCACGGAATATACGCAGAGGCAGCCGTTATTACCTCGTGCTCCTTTTGGTGACACCATAGCACAGCAGCTGGCCACTGACTCGTGGCGAGAGAATCAATGTACATGTATGCATACATGTACCTAGGTATACGTTTGTGTATGACAGAGGACCTCCGCCTCCCCATTCTCCCTTGCATCACTTGCATCATTAGGGGCTGCTCTGTTGTAAGAGGTTCAGGTAGACCAGCCACTGGCGGCTCCAGCTCTTTGCACGCTTGGCGCACTTTTCAGTACGCGTATTGCCTAATAGCTCTATGACAGATACGGCCTACGTGTATACATACGTCGCCGCAGTACCTACACCCATTTGCTTTTCTTTATGCGACGGGTCCGGTGCATACGTGTACATATGTAAATTAATTGGTTTCCTATTCCATATCCTCGCTTAGTGGTGCTAGCCGCAAGGAGCAGTGTAAAAAACTGAATTTGAAGATGGATGACTGAAGCCGAAAACATATACTCGGATAGCACTCGGCTCCTGGCCCCATGTACCCGGCATTTAAGCATTAAACACCACTTGGCGAGTCACCGCTCCAGATGAGGCTCGATTAACCCTACATACTACTACTCTTTCATCTTAGATCCCCGTGCACCTATCTCGTTTCAAGATGCTATCAATCTCGCTCAATTTTACACAATAGAAAAGACGTAGTATAAATCAAAATATTCCCCAGATTGCTCTACTGCCGCAGCTCCTTTTTCTCACTGTCAATTTCTCGCACGCTCATTGATAATCCTAGGCGATCTCTGCAAGTCTCCCTCTCTTTCTCCCTTGCATGCCGAGTATCTACCAATCACCACGCCCAAGCATCCCCCCAAAGCCCAGCCTCAGCTCCCTTGTGAGCCTTGGAGACACCGACACAGCCAATGATATTGATTTAGAAACTACATGTAGCCAGCGAGGCTACTAGCTCCAATGCTGATGACCCTTCATGGCTCAAGCTAGTTTCATGGCGAGACAAACAAGTTGCCACCAGAGCAAGTGCCGAGGGGTACTGGCTCTCCGATTGCATTAGCAGAATGAATATGCATGTTTCAGCTGGAAAGAGAAAAGAGAGGACAAAGGGGGAGAAGAAAAAGAAAGGGAGAAAACGTCCAGTCTGATATCCTCTGACACTAATCTACGATGTTATGAATGTTGCTTCAACCATCTTACTACACGGTTCCATAGGTTCTCGACACCATAAAAGATAGCTTGAAGATGTTGTCGGATTTTTAGTTCTGAAAAGTTGGGGATATATGACACGAAGCTGTGGATAACGACAGAGCGTCTCTACTATTGGATTTGCTGGCTCCGCGCCTTATTACGATATTTACCAATGCTTTGCTGGTTTTACAGATCCAATCAAGTCATATTGGTAATAAAAATTAAGGAATTATTATTCAGCGCTTGCTTCCTTATCCAGCACCCTAGTCGTGGTATTGCCGTGTACTTGCTGCTATTTTAATCTACTACTTCTACTGCTTCTACTGCCTCTACTGCCTCTACTGCTTCTACTGCCTCTACTGCCTCTACTGCCTCTACTGCCTCTACTGCCTCTACTGCCTCTACTG